>JADRCD010195766.1:0-25665 GCA_019843815.1 Montemys delectorum | reverse complement strand
TGTAGCTGTCTTCAGACACACCAGAAGAGGGCGTCAGATCTCATTATGGGTGGTTGTGAGCCACCATGTGGTTGCTGGGATCCGAACTCAGGACCTTTGGAAGAGCAGTCAGTGCTCTTACCCACTGAGCCATCTCGCCAGCCCTACTCTCATACTCTTGATGCTGGCTCACTCATGCCTTCACCATATGGGCCAGCTCTACTGTGTTGCCCAGGCTAGGTGTAGGGACCACTCTCCCAAAGAGGGAAGACTGGTTCTCTAATTCTCATGCTTTTGGGGCCAGGTCTCCTAACTAACTACTTAGGTGGCAAGGAGAGAGACATCACTCCTACTCCATGCCACCTCACTGCAGGTCTAGTTCTCCCACAGTCTTGCTCTTGGGCCATCTCATCTATGCTCCCTCTATCAGGGCTAGCTGTATTGGGCAGCCCAGGCAAGAGGTGTAGGACCTGTTTTCCTGAGTGCTACAATCATCAATGGACAGGTCCAGCTCATCACTCTCATGATCCCAGGGTCAGCTCTCCTGACTGCTGCAGGTGGTGAGGGATAAGGGGAACAGGGCAGGCAGGGATCTTTCATTTTCTAAGAAAAGATTTTATAGGCACTTAGGTATGTATTTTACCTTTTCTAATGTGTTCCACATCTTGCAGTGAAAGTCAAGATTGAATTTGAGTTTCTCAATCTAAATAAAAGCATTTCTTCTGCCTATGAGCTTCAAACTCTTTAGGTTTACATTTAATGAAAATTATAGCTGACATGAGTGGGCCTTGGTGTGGATAGCATTTACAAAAGATCTATGTGGTAAATGGAAGACACACTTATGCTTAGGCACGGAATAGCTGTCTTGAAGGTAAAAAGGATAAAAGCTCATGTCGGATTCTGTAAAATTTTAGTTAAATTTGTTCTTCTTCTCCTTACTAAATATTAAGTCAAAAATTTCTAAATATTTTTACATAATAGAGATAAAGAATGTGGCTATAGTATTAACTATTTATGGAGGTAATTTGAGTTTAAAAATAACACTAAAGCTAAAAACATGTGTTGTTAGTCTAATTTTATGCTTTATATGATTATCTTCTAATACCTAACTTTAATTCTACATTAAGAAGTTTAGTCTGTTTAATATATTTGACTAATTATTTCTGAGTTTGTTAATTAGCTCTAGCAAATCCAAACTTTGTGATTCTTTTAGAATTAAAAGATTGAATGTCTATTTTATAAAAAAAAAAAACTTTTAATTTACCAGCAGAAATTTGTTCCCAAGATTCCAATAGATCCTCTAAAATCCAAGTGAGACACTCAATTTTTCTTGAGTGTTTTTTTTTTCTTGCCCTATAAAATCTGGGATAATATAGCTCCTTATTTGTATTCAAAATATCATTAATGATTATTTTATAGACCCATTTTACTTTGTCTTTTGAACAAAATAATAGTAATTCATTTCTTTCCTGTTTCTTTCTTTCCTTCTTTTGCTTGATATTGTATAACTGGGTCATAAAAAAATGGTGAGAGGAAATATTTTATAACTTCTCCAGCCTCCATCTCTCTTGGCTAGAAAAATGTAACTTGAAGTCTGTCAGTCCAATGAGCAGGACCTTAATGAGCATGACTCAAATAGTTATAAAACTCTAAAATCTGGAGAAATAAAATATATGTGCAAAAGCAAATAAGCTTAAGGATGGTAAAATTTCACAGTCTATAAAATGAACAAAAAGTATAGAAAATAAAAAAAGAAATAATAAAATATACATCAGAACAAATCACCACTGTGGTATTTCTTAAATATTTAGAGAGCATAATTTTGAACTAATCCCTAACTAGGGTTTTAATGGCAACAAATATTGCTGGATGTTTAATTTACCGGGCTATTTATTTCCAGTTCTATTTTAGTTGTAATAGAGCTCATTATTTTGGGTAATAACATGCTTTTGTTGGTCATGATTTTACTTACAACTCTTGTGAACACAAGATAAACTCTTTTTTTGTGCTATAGTAAATGTTGAGCTGTGGTTAGAACTATTTAGTAATCTATATTTCAACTTTTCTATTACTTTATTGAGGAAATATAAGTTTAGTATTATACATAAGGTCATGAGACTATAAAAGCCTGTTTCATACTAAAGCTGTATGGGGATCTCAGGAATTAGTACAGAGTTAGGTTGAATAGTAAAGTGGGTAGAACATTCTAGGATTGAAACTTCTGGGCCTTTTAATAACACTTTAATTCCCTTGTTTATCTTTTACACACAAACTTTAGTAGATTATATAGCTCTCTATTTTTGGTTACAAAAATTAATCTCTTTTGACATAATCAAAAAATAATGTGTGAGAAAGTCTCATTGTGCAACTAAAACCATTTTCATCACATTAAAGGCTTATTAGGCAGGAGCTTTCCCCACAATGTGCTTTGAAGGCTATTGAGTAAACAATGTGCTGTCTTCATGGCTGCCCCTGAGTCTAACTGCAGCATGGTTGACGAGAACACACTGGGTTCAACTGAAGTGCAGTTCTCTCTGAAGAACTATTTCATTATTCTAATGTGCTCAATGTTCTCATATATGAAAGAATCCATTTTAAGCAAGATTAAATACCTAATAATGACTGTAGAATATTCCTTTCACCATATATTAGTCAGCCCCAGTCACAAGCAAAAGTGGCATCCTGACTACCTTGGTCTCCACTCATGAAAATGTTTTGAAGGTTCCTCTGTAATGGAAAGTAATTGAAGGGTGATGTTCTTTTCTTTAAATCTCATTTTATTTATTGTTTTCCTGCCTGTATCTTCATTTTATCTTCTACATTGAATTTAGAATGAAAGATATATATTATTCCTAAATGGGCTATTATGAATTGATTGTCTTTTACTTCTTAGAAATCAATAGAGCAGTCTGTATATTTTTTTCCCATAAATTCCAGTTTCATAGGCTTGCAGGAGCAGAGAAGTCTATTTTCTAGCAATGAAACTGACAGCACTTCAACATACATTATTTGTCATCTTATTTGCTTGTTTTAATAAATTATTCAACAAAGAAGAATTTCCCTCTTTTTTCCTTTTTTCCTCACAACAAAAATTTGCTTCTGTTCAGTCTCATGTTCATCAGATTTGCTCACTGCCATTCAGAGGAACTTACACAGAATAGTTTACAGGTGACTTTGATGGCTTAGATATCAAGATAATTGGTACTAGAACTAAAATTGATTCCTGAATCTTATGTTTTAACCATATTTCAGAAATTATCTTTAGAAAGTATTCATTATTATTCAAACACTATCTTGGATTCTAACTATGGTTAGAAAATTATAACTTCCTTCTGAGTAAAATTCATTATAAGGTTTGTAATTAATGTTGGTACTAATTTTAATCTTCAGCATAGAATTCCTCTTTACTTGGAAATGACATTAACACATATTCTTAATTTTTAATGTATCTAGCACCCCTTCTTATATATACACATACTTTCAACCAGTAAGTAAGAACAAGCCATGAAATGAAATCAAGCTTTCAGATTGTGAGCCCCATTTATATGATTTTACCATGAGCTGTTATAATTATGGCTTTCCTTTCCTTATTCCCTAAAGAGAATTGATTAGAAAGTCAGCAAAGATATGAGACTGATTGCCATGGATTATCTTTTTGTTTTTAATTTTAAACTGCAAGTTCACATCATCATTTGAGTTTCCTCTGCCAGAGACACTTGGGAAATATAAAATGCTAGATCTTCTTTTCTAAGACACAATGTACTGAAACAGATACAGAGGCATGTTGTGGGGATGAGATGATGGGGGGTGAATATATTTTTTCTTTTAAGCAAATTCACTTGAGAGTTAGAGTTAAGACTACTCTATGATAAGATTTAAAACATGCTGGGTTCCTAGCAGTATGAAAAACCGCAGGATGAAAAGAAAACAAATGACTGAAGTTGTGAAATTCAGAATGTCAAGTTTCATAGATTTGGAGAATTATTAGTTTTCAAAAGTAGTTCTTTGATAGGATGGAGAACAGTGAAAACTTAAATGTCTACGAATGATATTTTAAAAATATAAATAAAAGCCTCTATGCTTTAGTATCAAAGCTTCCTGCCAAGAGAAAAATACGGTTTCTTTACTTGACAGGCTAATCTTCATTTCTCTGGAGATTCCTTACAAAAAAAAAAATAGCAGCAACAACAAAACAAAAATATAAAAATTCACGATACTATTTGTTGATTTAGTTACTGCTTATGTATTAATTTTAAATTCTTATAATTTAAGGTTGGATTAAGAGTCTAGTGTATTATTGTAGCCAATGTGCCACTAAAAGAGTAATAAAGGCTTCAGATAAATATCTAACATGCCTTCCCTAGGTCACCAGGAAGCACTGAACTTAGTCCCTAGCTCATGACCTAATATTTGTACTGCACAGTTTCAAAATCAGCCAAAGCAAACAAGGACAACCCTCATTTTTTTTTTAAAGCAATTGTAGATAAGTAGTAATTTCCAGTCCTATCAGTGGGTTCACGTAATCAGTTGGCAATGGACTGAAAGAAAAATTGCCCCATTGGAAGGTGAACTGTAATTTCACGTTATCTTTGCAAACACAAAGACATGGGATTTTCAGTAATACATAATGCATCCGCTGAGCTGACTATGCACTGAAACATGAATGGTGAGAAACCTTCCTACTAGGATATTTTACCAAGCTAAATTTGGGGCTTCGCTGTTAAACTAATAAAGAACAAGAGCACCAACATCAGCTAGAGCTTGTGATCAATAGCCTACTCTACAGCTAATTGAGTAGGCAAACATGGCAGTCATAGCTCCCAGCTCAGCGAGTTTTTGTGGACACTGAATGTGTGTCAGTTATGTTTGGTATTGTGTAGCCCGTAATGCTTATAAAGGGCTCTGTGTGTTGCTGAACAAAGGTGACCACGAGTTTTCAAATACTCCGTTATTGAAAAGTAGGGAACAATTCCTTTTCTTTGAAGCTAGGCAAGCTGTCTGTGACTTTTGAAAGCAGTTTACTGTCATGAAAGGGATTTATCCTGGTTGTTTTCGACTTTTCAGACCACAGTGGTTCTATTTCTTAATCTCTCATAATGTTGAACTATGTCTCAAAAAAGAAGTCTTCAGACAACAGTCTCAGACTTTATTATATAATGTAATTATCTCAATACAAGTTTTCTCTCAAGCAAGAAATATCAAAGTGAGCCCATTTAATCCCTAGAATAGACAGAAACAGTCTTTCTGCTAAACATCACTTATTAAAATGATGTTTATAAATATTAAAATTATCAGAATGCTATTAGAGATACAGGTTACACGAAGGGGCACTGAAGAACAGACAGGTGAGGCGACAAAACATGTTGCACATATATTGCAGTTGAGTGTTTAGATAATTCTGCCCCAGTCTTCATTGTGCAGTGGCATTATTTCGAAATGGCATTTTCCCCAGGTAAGGAAGGTTGAATTGATCTCACTTAATCCATAGTTCATATGGTATTGTAAGAAACACTTTTTAATTAAATTGTGCTTGTTAAGATGCTGCTTGTGCTATGCAATAGATTACCAGAACACTATATTAATATTTATATGCAGAAAGAAAGATGATTCAAAGACTATGCACACATACTCATATATACATACATACACTCACACACACACAAGCGCGCGCACACACACACACACACACACACACACACACACACTACCACCACCACCACTACCATCAGCACCATCAGCACCACCAGCACCACCGGCACCACCAGCACCACCAGCACCATCAAGAAAGCTCAAATATATCACTGTTGTTGCACCCAGGAATTTATCAGTAGCTAAGAAGACAATTTAGAATCTCATTTCTTAGAACTTGTGAAAAGGATTTATCCTGCTCCTACATCTTAACTTTCAGAACACTTGTACATCTTAATGGTTGTAGATGAATGCCAAAATGTGGGGTATTTTCAAGCAAAGACTGATTTTGACAATACATTTGAGTTTATTCATTCTTGATCAATAGCATAGGGTAAAATATAAAAGTAAAATAGTTAAATTCTGAGCAACAGAAATAAAAATCTATCAGTGTGCTGCAGCTATAAAAGGAAAAGTGGGCTCACTCACTTATAGGAAAGCCATTTCAAGTGTTGGGAAATGGCTCTGGTGATAAAGCACTTCCCATACAAGGGTGAGAAACTGTGTTTGGAATTTTGGGTCCATCATAAAACTAATCACAGTAACATGCTTGTAAAATCTCTGCAGGCATACAGTGAGATGGGAGGTAAAGAGAGAAAGGAAAAAAAAAATCTCTGGAAATCTGAGAGTCACATGACCTATATACACAGGAGCAAACAATACAGTGCCTTATCTAAAACAAAATGGAAGGTAGGGACCAACACTGAGGTTGTCCTCTGACTCTATGTTTGTGCCATAGCACCAGTGCACTAAACTCATGAACATACACACAAAGTGCACACACATACAAATTTTTAAAAATTCCTTCATATTTTCAATCAGACCTTTTGCAAAAGAATTTTTATTTAAAATATTGAATGTTGATAAGGATATTAGTTTTCATAAAGTGACAAAAACCCCTCAACTTCAATATTTGGAATCAGAGTCTCTCAATGAAGAAATTCCATATGCTCTACTGAGCTAATAGGTGTGGAAGGTAAGTTCCTGAAGAAACAGTTTCTCTTATACTGAGAGAAAGGACCAAAGAAATTGATAGTAAGGTGTTGCAGGAAACCTTAATCCCAATCCTAGATTCTACCCTGCTTTTAACCACTTAGATCCTGGATAAAAAAATAAAAAAACATGCTCATCCTTTATATTTACAATAAGTTTTAATCTCCACAAGAACTGGAAAGATATCTATCCTCTATGCTTTTATGTTTATTTCCCAGCCCATTTTTTTTATATGTCATGTTTCTTCTGGGATGTTCTAAACTCTAATTAGCCAACTTGCATGGTCATTATTTTATGACTCACATAATCCCTGGTGGCTTCCTCCTCTCTCTACCTTCTTCTCCCTGTAATGGTTTTCTTTTGACTGCAAGCATGAGAACCCTTAGCTCTGCCTATGTGTCTTCTGCCCAGCTATTGGCTGTTGGGATCTTTGTTTGCCAATCAGAAAACGTTTGGAGGCAAGGTCACATATCAGCACTTGGGTCTATGTGGGGACTTTCTAGTCTTTGAGGCAACCAGGTCCTGAGAGCCTTCACTTAGCATTGTAATACATAGTAACAGACCAACAATCAACAGTAAGGCAAAATTAAGAATAATATTAGAGGGGGATTAATGGGGAAGTAAAACTAAACAAGAAGATTGGAGGATAAACACTGAGAAGAAAGTCATTTAGACCAAGGGATGTGTAGGACTAGAAGTCTTTACGGAAATAGAAACAGCTGATTAGACGCAATGAGGATAGATAGCTACATAGACATATATATATATATATATGTAGAAAGATATAGACAGAAAGAAAGAAAGAAAGAAAGAAAGAAAGAGAGAAAGAAGGAAAAAGAGAAAGAAACAAACAAAGAAAGAAACAAAGAAACAAAGAGAGACAAATTGATAGATAAATGTAAAAAGAATGGAAAGTTATAGACTTATGTGTGCAAAAGTGGATAGATAGATGCTAGGTGGATGAATAAGCAAAATATAGAATGGTTAAATGACAGACAGACAGACAGACAGACAGACAGACAGACAGACAGACAGGTAAACAGATGACAATCTTAAATGGAAATTTAAAAAGAAAAACAAAAAGTCTGGGAGATGAGAGATTTTCTCTGTGAAGTTGGCTAGCTGAAGATCTCAGAAAGCCAGTGCTATAACTTCTCTGGGTCTGGAGAAAATCAGGAGAAACCAACAGTGTATAGTAATCCCTGTGCAGGGGAAGCTGAAATATTCCAGCATCAGCAATAAGACATAAGGGAGGAGGGTAAAATTAGTTCTTCTTCCTTTTGCTCTTCTCACCCACTAAATGGACTGGGAGATGTTCATGCACATGGAAAACATCTATCTTACTGAGTCTAAATTGAAATACTAAAGCAATCTGGAAACTACACAGACATATCTGGAAATAATGTTTAACTTACTCTTTGAGTATGTCAATGGTCAATCAAGCCGGTATACAACATTTACTCTATAGAAATACAAACATAGGCATGTGTATGTACTTCTTTCAATCTCTGAAATTTGTGTTTCTTTGGCTTATAAAATTGCTTATTTGTAAAAATGAAAAGAAAAATTTGCTTGGCATGTGGATAAGCATTGAATAGACAATAAAAAAGGGCAGCAGATGGTGAGTTGAAAGGGACTTTGAGAATAGTTTGGGGCATAAACTTTGAGCCAAACAAATCTATCACATAAAGTTTTTGCAAATTTACCAGAATTTTACAGGAAACACTTTCACATAAAACATGAGACCGAAGATTAAGGTAATGTCAAGTGCCTGAAGCCAAAATGCCACTAGTTTGTACCTGTGGCATACAACAAAGTTATTATGGAGAGAGCATAGATCTTATGAAAAATAACCACTGGGGAGGAGGGGAACCTGACTATGGCAGGAAACTAACATCTACTAATCACAAATTTAGTAGTAAGCACCATGTTTTATGTTGAGCACACCACACCATTTGAACTAGGACAGCTCTTTTGGTTATCTCTTATAATCTCTTTATGTCAAATACTTAAAGAAATTGATACTATATATATATCATTTTTATCAATATATATATTGATAAAAATGAATTTTCACCCAAAGACTGTTTTTTTAACTTTTATTGCATTATGATGAGAAAATTTACATGATTTCAATTTGTCTGAATTTGTTAACATTTAAAAACATATTTTAAGTAAATAGAATTTAATCATATTCTTGTTTCCCTTTTGTACCCCAACTGCTCCCAGAGATTCCCTCTTCAGTACCTACAATATCTTTTTTGTCATATTCTCTAAAATTATAAAATATTATAACAATAAAAATGAATATCATAAAAGTTGTTTGATATAAAACAACAATCAATTTAACAGTCTTATGTAGATGCCTGTCTACAGCAATACTGAAAATACATATGTTTTTCTCAGTATAAATTTTAAATAACTTCAAACATGTTAACTGTATATTTCAAAATAATACATCACTACTAGTATTTTCTTAAATGAACATAAATATATAGTCTTTTTGATTGTTTATTTGTTTTGTATGTAGTAGAGTTAAAAATAATGGCTCTTACTGTGGTACAAGCCCAAAATAAGAACAATTTTTAGACATTGGATTTCATTGTAATAAGGCTGTACTTCAATGACCCTCAAATCACCGAAGGATTTTACCTCTATTGTAGCTAAACTGAGAGTTGACAGTTCTGCTGCACCAAGGAATGAGTTGTAGGCATGATTTTTGGATAAAGACTTCCTGCTATGGTTAAAACTATTTGACTTGACTGAGTGACTTTATTTTTAGCCCACAGAGAACAGGTTACATTTGTTTAAGAAATGGTGTGTGTATTAAGAGAGTCTATCCATAAAGTCATTCACCAACTGTTTCAATGAACAATGGTTCTGCTTGGAGGGTGGCACAGACATTAGGTGTAGGTAAGAATCTTGTTCACTAGCTGTGATAATTTGGAAAAGCATTCATCTCAGAGAAAGAGTAACTTATAAAGTCCTCTTCTTCAAACTTGATACAAGAGCTACAAATGGCAAGCAAAGCATTCAGTCTTACTCTTTGTTGTTCTCTTTCCTACAAGGAACCTCCCAAGTTCATTGTCTATGTCTCCCTTGGGGATATAAATACTTTTGAAATATATAAGCTGTTCTGAAAACCATAGTATAGTGTAAAAACATGAAATAAACAATACTACTAATAGAGAGGCTAAGATAGGAGAAGCAAGATTTCAAGACCCTTATGTTGTACACAACCAGACACTGTCACACTGAAAGTATATATAGATTGTACAATATTGGACCTATTTCTCCAATTACCAAATTAGAAAGACCACTGGATGACAATCAACAAATTTCTAATTCCTCATATTATTGGATTTCAATCAATTAGGATATGTTGGTAATATTAATTTTCATATTAAGATATTAAGAAAAGGTAATTGTCACCTCCTGTTGTTTTTGTTGTAAGAGGTGGAATTAGATTTGTGTAGATTTGTTGAAATATTACTTTCTTGCTTCTTCTAGGGTGTAGTTTTGCTCCTTATGTTGATGTTTTCCATCTATTATCTTTTGTAGGGCTGGATTTGTGGAAAGATATTGTTTGGTCATGGAATATCTTGCGTTCTCCATCTATGGTAATTGAGAGTTTTACTGGGTATAGTAGCCTGGGCTGGCATTTGTGTTCTTGTAGGGTCTGTATGACATCTGCCCAGGATCTTCTAGCTTTCATAGTTTATGGTGAGAAGTCTGCGGTAATTCTGATAGGCCTGCCTTTATATGTTACTTGCCTTTTTTTCCCTTACTGCTTTTAAAATTCTTTCTTTGTTTAATGCATTTGGTGTTTTTATTATTATGTGACTGGAGGAATTTCTTTTCTGGTCCAGTCTATTTGGAGTTCTGTAGGCTTCTTGTATGTTCATGGGCATCTCTTTCTTTAGGTTAGGGAAGTTTTCTTCAATTTTGTTAAAGATATTTACCAGTCCATTGCATTGGGAGTCTTCACTCTCTTCTATATCTATTATCCTTAGATTTGGTCTTCTCATTGCATCCTGGATTTGCTGGATGTTTTGGGTTAGGAGTTTTTTGCTTTTTGTATTTTCTTTGATTGTTGTGTCAATGTTTTCTATGGTGTCTTCTGCCCTGAGATTCTCCCTTCTATCTCTTGTGTTCTGTTCGTGATGCTTGCATCTATGACTCCGGATTTCTTTCCTAGGTTTTGTATCTTCAGGGTTGTCTCTTTTTCTGATTTATTATTTCTATTTCCATTTTTGAATCCAGGATAGTTTTGTTCATTTCCTTCACCTGTTTGATTGTGTTTCCTGTAGTTCTTTAAGGGATTTTTGTGTTTCCTCTTTAAGAGTTTCTAGCTGTTTACCTGTGTTTTACTATATTTCTTTGATGGTGCTATTTATGTCTTTCTTAAGGTCCTGTGTCATCATCACTATAAGTGATTTTAGATCTGAGTCTTGGGTTTCTGGTGTGATGGTGTGTCCAGGACTTGCTATGGTGGGAGAATTGGGTTCTGATGATGCCAAGTGACCTTGGTTTGTGTTGTTTATTTTCTTACACTTCCTCCCCTCCCCACAGCCATCTGGTTATCTCTAGTGCTACCTGCCTTTGTTAAATTTGACTGGAGTCAGTCCTTCCTGTGATCCTGGTTGTATTAGAACTCCTCAGAGTCAGGCTGTCTCTGTGATCCTGTGATTCTTGGATCCTGTGACCCTGGGCTTGTTAGAGTACCTGAGAGTGCAGCAGCTTCCTCTGGGTATTGTGGGACTGACTGTGGATCCTGGGCTCAAGGTCTGCTCAGGACACCAGCCCAGAGAGACCGGAAGGAACCCAAGCCACTCTGCTGGTGGTTTTCCTGTGTGCTTGGTCCTGCTGGTCCCAATTATTCCCAGTGTTGGGTCCTCCTCACCTCTGATCCTGAGAGTGTCAGAGAGCCTGGGAGTGGAGCTTCCTCTGGGTGTTGTTAGACTGGCTGCAGAGCTTGTGCTCAAGGTCAGCTCAGGACACCAGCCTAGAGAGACTGGAAGGCTTTTGTTTTGTTTTTTTCGAGACAGGTTTTCTCTGTCCCAAAGCAACTCTTATAAAGGAAATCATTTCATTGTGGCTGGCTTACAGTTTAGAAGTTTAGTTCATTTTCTTTGTGGTGGGAAGTGTGGCAACTCACAGCAGACATGGTGTTGGAGAAGCAGCTGAGAGTTCTAATCCAGATGTGAAGGTAGCCAGAGGAGACACAGGGACTCTCAAAGACTGTTTTTATAGCACTTTACTATTTGTTAATATAAGAAGTCAAAGCGTAACTTCAGTGCTAAATGATCTCTGTGTGTAGAACTCCACTAAATTTTAGATTTGATCAGAAGTACTCTTCTCTCAGATGGGATGCCAGAAAACCAGTGATAATGGTAGTGATATTCTTAACATCAGAGTCTTCAGTGATTCTGAAGTTGGAGTTGCTGCCTGGATGGATGTCTCCTCATGAACTCTTCTTTGATGAGTCCTCCCAAGACATTGTACAAGGACTTTCTTGAACACATTAATCTGGTGGATACCATTTATGAGTGTCCTTAGTTCTCTTTTTAAAATCCTCACATCTATCTATAATGAATATTTTTCTTTTGTTCTTTCTTTACTAGAAGTGTCAATGCTAAGCCTTTCCTGAACTAGAAATATTTATTCCTGCCCCCAGAATTTCAATTATCACATACTACTCTGGGATATTGTGGACCAGGGCCCTGTTTGTTGTACTTTATATATAATTAGAATAACCAGAAAAAATTAAATAAAATTAAATAAAATAAAACAGACCAAGCGATGAGAAAATATTCATAAAAGGGCATATGCAAAGTAATGAAATAGTGATTCTTTTTCTGTTCATATTATTTGTTTTTGTTGTAAGTTCTCAGTGTTGGAAAGGCTTTTTTTTGACACAGTATAAAATGAGCAGTAGATGACATTAGAGGAAACAGAGTGTGTATTTGTCTGAGCATCTGGCATGGGCATCTGTTGGAGATGGGACACTAACTCATTGTTCCTTTCCTACGTGGAAGGTCTAATTAAGTAGCAGGCAATACCAGAAGCCCTAGAGTGTCGTTTAGATCAGTACCCAAAGGTTTATATGGGCTTACAAACCTCTTAGATCAGTAATACTGAAGTGTGAATCTCAGCAAAAGTAGTCCAAACTTTAATGCCTAGAATATCAGGAGTTGAAAGAACTTTTATGAATATGATGGCTAGCTCCACCACATTGAATAGAATGACTAAGCTAGATGGAACTTCAATAACTTAGCTCCTATACTAAGCCTGCTATTTGCATATATTTAAACTGGTTCATGATGAAAGGTGCTTATACTTTCTCTGAGTAATCCTCAGGGAATGACATTCTGTATTACTATCTCATAATCTTCAATTTGCAGGGATAATCCATTCTCCTTTCTTTCATTTCTGTCTACCTTCTTTCTCTCCTTATCTTTCTTCCCTTTCCCTTCCTCCCTCTTGTGGCCAGTTTTCCTATTTTCTGAGTGCTCATTTTTTTTCTTAAGAGAAAGTTGTTTTACTTTGAAATTTTTTGTGGTTATCATTCACATTTTGATTAAATCAATTTTACAATATCAGATATCTCAGTAGCAGGAAAATTCAAGTCTTACATATAGTGTATTGTGTATACATATAGTGTATAATATATAGAGTAAAGTATGAATCTAAGTAGATATGTTGAGTCAATGTCTAAATGAATTCCTTAAAGCTAGTTTGTAATATAAGTCAGTTTCATGAGATGTCTGCAGAAGAACTAGCTAGGTTGTAGCCTGTCAGCTATTAAGTAGATACACTTGACATTATATTGAGTTACATTTATAATCAGTTATCTTTAACTGAAATCTGTTGCTTGATATGGGAACAGGCATCATGAGATTCGATGGAACCCTTTAGAACAAAACCAGTTTTCCAGAGAAGGAATTCTGCTTAGGACTAATGTGTCCTTTTAGCATGGTTTTCAGACTCTATAGATTTTGACTTGTTATTTTTAACAAGAGCCAATTCTTTAACATCCATCTATCCACTCACCTACTCACCCACCCAACCCATCCATCTGTCAATCTGTTCACTTGTCTAGCATATCTATCCATCCATCAATCTATGCATTGATTGATCCATCCATCTAACTAGCTCTCCAACCATTCATCCAGCCAGCCAGCTATTTATATAGCACATTAGTTTTGTATATCTAGAGAACTCTGACTAATATTAGTCATAACATATTTGATAGTGGCTAATCTTAATATGATTTTTATATTTCAGGATGCTGTCTGAACATTATACATGTATTTGTATTTATTTATCATAATAGTCATGCAAGATACTTTTGTTATTTTACAGATAAATAAGAGTGCAGAAATTTTTACATAAGTGTCCTATTGTCATATATACCACATAAATGGTAAATTGTATTCCTGGATACAGTTCACAAACCAAAATAAAACAAGATCAGATTTTCATTTAAATTTTTCTCTTCCTTGTGATTAAATTATTACAATCACTCTTGCTACTGGCCTAATATTAATGTTATGAGCCGTTAACATTTATTAAGCATTTTAACAGTATGACAAGTTCTTTCTTCTCATGTCATATCCATTTAATAACCTTCATAACTGACTACATTGGATCACTGTGTCAGATTTAGAATGTTTGATTGCTCCTATTTCACGCAAAACTTTTCGAATTTGCATTCTGTATTTTTTTAAGGTTCAGAATGGGCTCACAACTGGCCTGAATGCTCATTTTGAATGAACATCATCTAATCTCCCTCATTTACCAATGTATGAGGCACAAATAATACATTTTCACATGTTTAATAGTTATATATTATATATGATATCTTTCTTTTTCTAACTTAACATTCTCTTAGAAATTGTATTGAAATTTTTATTTATTTAAACTTTATGAAATAATTATTTTGACACATGGAAATTTATTTTCTAAAATTACTATTACTCAATATAAATAGATATTTCTATAATTAAAATTTGTATTGTAGAAAATGAAAGACGTAAGTGTATTTCTAAAAACTCATAGACATTATTGCTCTCTCTACATAATAGCCAGAAGCTGGAAACAATCTATATGTTCATCAGCAGAAGAATGGATAGAGAAATTGTAGAATATTTACAAAGCAGAGTATTATTCAGCCACTTAAAAAGAAGAAATCATGAAATTTGTAGGCACACTAGTGGAACTAGGAAAAAAAAAAAAAAACATCTTAAGGTAACCAAAACTCAGAAAGACCAAATATGGTATGTATTCACTTGGATGTATATATTAGCTATAAAATCAATCATAATCAAGCTATAGTCTACAGAACCACAGAGGTTCAATGTGGAGTAAATAAAGGACTAGAGAGACAGATAGATCTCCCTAGGAAAGGGAAATAGAATAGATAGTTATGGATGAATGAGGGAAGGAGATCAGAAGATCTAAGTGGAAATGGAAAGGGAATACAAGGGGGAAGGAGGGAATACATGAAGAGACTGGTAAAATAAAGAGCCATTGGAGGGGTAGTATGGAAACCTAGTACAGTATAGTCTTCTGAAATACATGAATGCAATCTAAATATAATAGCCAAATAATGAGGCTATTACAACACTCAGACACTATACACAAGTGAGCAACCTGAGAATATTCAGTCCTAAATAGGCTATATCCATCAAATCACTCCCTTCTGAGCTGAGGAAAACCCGTGGAAGCAGAGGCAGAGAGTGGTAGTTCCAGAGAAGATGGGAGACACTAAGAAAATAAGGCCTCTAAATTAACAGGATCAATGCTCATGTCAACTCACAGAGGTTGAGACAGAATGCACAGCGCCCACACCAGATGGAGTCCCAGAGCTGAAAGGAAAAGTAGACACATGCCCCAACCCTTAACCCAGAAGCTATCTCCAAATGACAATCATTTTGGAAATAAAAATTTAGTTTCCTACAAGTCTGTCTCACTAAGAAAAGAAACTCCTTTTTCTGAGAGGCTGCACGCACTGCAATATGTAGAAAATAATTGAACTCAGTGGCATCCTTTGAGGCCCCTGGTCCCCTAACTTGTGTTGGGGCTTTTCCTTTTTATAATTTTTACTTCATACTATTATTTTTATTTTATTTTATTAATATATTTTTCGTCTCTTTTTTTCTCCTACAGTTCCACGGTTTTGTGTGATTCCAGGGTGTGTGAGCAAGAGGTCTCTGTTTCTTGGGTTCTTTTCCTTCTGTATATTTTTTGTGTTATATTCTTATATGTTAGTTTTTGTTTTATAATATTATATTATTTCTATCCTTAAAAGGCTTCTTTGTTTTCTCATGAGAGACAGAAAGGGGGTGGGTCTGAATGGGAGGGGAGAGGAGAGGGTAGGAATAACTGTGAGGGGGAAAGGGTGGGGGAAATCACAGTCAGAATATATGATGTAAGACAAAAATATTTTTCAATGAAAGAAAAAATAAAAAAATAAAATGAATTGAGTAAAGAGGAAGAATAAAGCACTGTTATCAGTGTCTCATGCTTCAGTTCTGCCTCACCTTCCCTCAGTGGTCTGTGACCTAGGATATGCAAGCCAAGTCACCTACCCTTACCATGAGCTCAATGGTAGGTGTTGTGCCTGCATAAGCTCACTTGGTTCCAGGTCGGCAAAAGGCCAGTGTTGTCTCGGACTTCATCTCTTGATTGTACTTGGCAGTACAGGTGGGTAACTCATCACTTCTTGAGATGACAGACAAGGGAAGCCTTGGCTTCAGTACTGTATATTTAGTGCACACAAGCTTATAAAGGACACCTTTAATTCCCACCTGAAAACGTATCTTTCTACTGGGAATTTAAGAAGTTAAGGATCTTCAGTTAACTTCAATAGTATTAGAGAATACAAGAAATATTCTAGCTCTAGGCAGGTAGAGGACAGAGATATTGCTAAACATTTTACAGAAGGTTGACCTTTTACAATAATTATGTGGCTCCCAAATGCTATGATTAGAAAGGTTTCCATCTGAGCAATTTCAATACTCATGTGAAGACTCTTAGAAGACCCAAAGTCTGATAAGTGGGATTGTAAATTATATCCAGACCTGAATGGATTCATAATTTTCACAGCCTTGGGAAAGACTCATGTCCTGCTATTCTAGCTCATTCTGTGAGCCACAATGTGAGAAAGAAGAAAACATTTCTAAATTCACAAAGACTAAGGATATAATAATGTTATTTTGGTAAGTTAATACGGGAAGGACTATGAAGAAACAATGTCACAAGAAAGTTAAAGCAACATCCAAATAGAAAAAAGAATCTACTTTAAATGGGGTCAACCTTTAGAACAGTATAATTAAATTTAAAATGAGTTGCTTAGCCTGTTAATAAATGAGCAAAAGAATTGATATGAAAAAAATCACATTTTAAAACTGAAAACAAAATGAAGAAAAAGGAAATAAGGAAAGGTGAGCGTGTGAAAGGACAAACTAGCTTGGAGGTCAACCAGTATACTTGTGGTAATAAAAAATAAAAGGCATGAGAAGTTGCAAGCTGGACATAAAACAGGAAAACAATCAAGAGAATCATATTATCTTCACACTTACAAAAGGCAAACCACCAGCAGGAAAAAATACAAGGCATGATCAAAAATCATGGAGGGTATATTAAAGATATGCATGTTAAATGTAATTGTGTATAATAAAACTTTAAAAAAATAAAACTGACAGTTTGAGAATATCATCCTGAGTGAGGTAACCCAATCACAAAAGAACACACGTGGTATGCACTCTCTGATAAGTGGATATTAGCCTAGAAGATCAGAATACACAAAGTACAAACCACAAACCATAAGAAACTCAAGAAGAAGGAAGCCCAAAATGAGGATACTTTGTTCCTTCTTAAAAGGGGGAACAAAATACCCATGGAAGGAGTTGTAGAGGCTAACTTAGGAGCAGAGACTAAAGGAAGGACAATTCAGAGACTGTTCCACCTGAGAATCCTTCCCATATTCAATCATCAAATCTAGACACTATTGTGGATGCCAAGAAGTGCTGGATGACAGGAGCCTGATATAGCTGTCTCCTGAGAGACTTTGACAGTACCCGACTAATACTGAAGTAGAGGCTCACAGCCATCCATTGGACTGAGTACAGGGTCCCCAGTGAAGGAGCTAGAGAAAGGACCCAAGAAGCTGAAGGATTTGCAGCCCCTTAGCACGAACAACAATATGAACTAACTAGTACCCTCAGAGCTCCCAGGGACTAAACTCCAACCAAAGAGTGCACATGGGGGGACTCATGGCTCTAGCAGCATGTGTATAGCAGAGGATGGCCAAGTGAGTCATCAATGGGAGGAGAGGACCTTGGCCCTGTGAAGGTTCTATGCCCCAGTGTAGGGGAATGCCAGGGCCAGGAAGTGGGAGAGTGTGGGGTGGTGAGCATGGGGAGGGAGGAGGGAACAGGGGATTGTTTTAATTTTGTTTTTTATTTATTTTATTTTTTTCTTATTTTATTTTCTTTTTCTTTTTTCTCTTGGAGGGGAATCTGGGAAAGGAGATAGTATAAATAAGGAAAACATCTAATAAAATAAAAATAATAATGGAACTCAGAAAATGTCCTTTTGCTTTCAAATATCCGGATAATGGAAAGGATTGAGAATGTGGTAGATATGAAAATAAAGTGGTGAAAGAGTGCAAATGTAGTAGTAATTGGAAGTGATGAATGCAGATTAGCCTGCTATGAGTATCCTTGGTGTCTGGAGTATGTACCCCTCATCTTATGATTAATGCAATTTAGAGACTTATATTTGCATTTTCTTTTATAGATGTGTTCATCCCAAATCACAGTGTATAAGATACAACAGCAGTCAAGCAGGTCAATAACAATTAAACATTTTGGAACCTAGGGAATGCTTACTCCTATGGGTCCATTTTCATGGCTCCCCACATACCCACAGAAGAAGCAGGGCCATGATGATGCTTCAGTTCTCTGGGGATTAACACCTTCATTCCTGTATTCCTAGAAATGTATGAGCATTTTCTCTTCCTTGGCATATACAGGGAGGTACTTGATTAAATAGGTGTTCATATTTGGCTTTACAGTGTCCTTCTTTGGAAGACAGAAATAAAGGTCCAGGAATGAAAGGTTTAAGCAAATACTTTCCATGTTAGGTGAGTTGGATCTGCAACCCAAGAAAAACTTGGAGGCATTTTATTAGAGTCTTAGCCTCACAGGTGTCCATTCTTATCTAATATGAGAAATGTACTTATTGGATGTTTATCTGGTTTTTTTCCTAGTATTACTATGGTCATATCATTATAACCACTTTTTATATTTCAGTGTTTGACTGGGGGATGATGCTGTCTTCTATTGCTAAAATATGTTATGATACCCATTGCTATAAGGAAGCCAAGTTCTCTAAAGATCTTTGTTACCTTCAGCTCTGATATACAGACTAAACCTCTAGAAAACTCTTTAACTTAGCATGCTTCTTTTTGGCAGCATTGCTGGATACCCTGTGTCCTTCTGCATCCAGTGAGTGTTATGAACATATATAGCATTTTCATTTAATAATGTTAAGCACCTGAGATCTTTTCTACTCTACCTGTTGTGGAAACTCAATGCCATAGGCCTTCAATTTGTTTTGTTGTATTTCCTAATCTACACTGCAGTTTAGATCATTTGAACAATCATTGAAACAGGCATATATCAAACAGGCATCACAATTCCTTTATATAGGTTCATTCTCTTTCACTATGCCCTGTGTGTCCCCATTAACCACATGCTGTGCTTTAATCACAATGATAATGCTGGAGAACAGAGTGGGGATGAGTACATCTGGATGGGGAAATGAGTCAATGAGGGTGGGAGACCTGCATCATTCTAGCTTTTAGTGAAAAAAAGTTTACCATTTCTTCAGGGCCAGACATTCTAGACGAATCAAGAATGACTAAAATCTTATCATACTTCTCTTATATGTATTTATAAAATGCTATATCAAACTCTCAGGTTTTCCAACAGTTGGGTGATATTAACCTTCTAAAGCTCAGTACCCAACACTTAACATTAGGCTTGTCTTTACACAATTGATTAAATAATTTATTTTTGTATATCCATAATATACTTGATGAGACCCTATAAATGATCAAAGAGGTTCTCTGGCTTTACAGACAAAGTTTTAAAATGTTTGTTAGCTACTTTAAACATTTCATTATCTTTCTTAATAGTCTTACTACAGTTTAGCAAAAACAAGTTAACTCTACAGCACTTGTAATTTTCCTTGGTATATCTTAAATGCCTGCTATATCTGCCAGCTAATGGACTAACTTTATGGGTAGTCTAGTAAAATTCAAAGAAGAAGCATCAGAAATTAGAATACCAAGTGCTGTTTGTGCTTCAACTCTGATACAGGATGATGGGGTTGCAGAGAGACATCCAGAAGTGACCTAGCTATAAAATGTCAATTTATTGATTTCTATTTGTATCATCCTTAGACTCTGTGATAAATAGTGAAGGGCTTTGTAGAAATCATTTTTTAATAGTGTGTTTATCCAATTGTCCTATCTTGACCACTTAGAAGAGTCAGTTCAGGCATTCTGAATTCATGGAAGCTGGAAAGAGGAGTCAAGGATAGGTACGTCACCAATATTGCTGCCATCCTGAAGTTTCCAAAGAAAAACAGACCTCATAGGAAGATTTTATTCACTCATCTCTGCCTTCACCTTGCCTACATCTTCTCTCAAAGGTAAGGATCAGAAATGTCATCAATAATGGCTTAAAGTTTAGACATTGTTGACATAGTTTTGCCAGTAGAGTCTTAGTTGGAAAAGGCGTGTTGAAGGAACATCTGATGTTTTGGCTGAGTCATTGCTTTCAAACAGCACATGATCTTTGCTGCTGCTTACAGGGACCTTTAAAACGGGTCATAGACTTTTATTTCTTCTGCCTGCATGTGGATAATTGAATTGCAGTTTGCTAACTGAGACGACATTAGTTGGTTTCAAGTGTACCATTTTGATATTTTAAAGGAATCTTGGGTTTCTTCAACCGTTGAAAAATGTGATTTTTAGAGGTAGAAGATTTCCAGACAGTGTATTTTTGGCCTGATAAATTATTGTAATGTGTGTGTTAGAATTATGTCTATAAAAAGCTTCAGTAGTATCTAAATGAATTTTGTCTATTATTTTCCATAGTCTTGAGGGTGCAGTGGGAACACTATTTCATTAATAGTAATATAGCAGTAATAAAAACTACTGAACACATACCATGCTCACACATTGCTTTGAATATATTACCTCATTTGTTCTTATTAGATACTAGTGCAACCTGAGGCTCAGATAATTTGATAATGGACACATGGTTATTCAAGTGAGGAAGGATATGGTGCCAGGAGTGAGCCAGCATGTGTGTCTGTAAATTAAATGCTCTTTGCTATTGTGTTAAAATACCTCTTCCACAACCCCACTGTCCCTCTAAAGTCTGATGCTGAGAAGAGAATCTGACACATATATGTGCCAAGATTCACGTTACAAAATTGTTTTTGAATTAAATGAAAATCTAATTCTGAAGAGTGTTTATTAAAAAAAAAACTGTATACAGGTAATTATTTAGAATCCATGAGTGGTAAGATAGTTGCAGCACTTGAGAGGGTGAGACAGGTGGACTGCACACTCGATGCCATCTTGGGCTACAGATAAGATCCTGTATGTGGAAAATACGTTATTTTCATCATGTGGAAATTTTGTGTGATCTGCTTTGCAATTTTTTCATACTACTCTATCCCCAAAGTAAAGTGACTATTCTTTTGCAAATGGGTGAAATATTCTTGTAATTATGTGTTAGGTGCATTTGCCTTAAAACATTCATAAGCTCCAGTTTTCTCTGTTTAGTTTTTTGTCTGGATGACCTGGCTATCGATGAGAGTGGGATGTTTAAGATCTCCCAGTAGTGTATGAGGTTCACCTGAGTTTAAAAACGTAGTAGTATTTCTTTTACAAACATGGTTGCCTTTGTGTTTGGGGCATAGATATGAAGAATTGAAATGTCTTCTTTGTGGATTTTTTTCTTTCATTAATATGTAGTATCTTTCTTTATCTTTTTAAGTAAGCGTTTGTTTGAAGATTAGTTTTTACTAGATACTAAAATGGCTACATCAACTTGTTTCTTAGGTCCACTTGCTTGAAATACCTTTTTCCAACCCTTTACCTTGAGGTAATATTTATCCTTTATTCTGAGTAATATTTCTTTCATACAGCAGAAGGATGAATCCTGTTTTCATATCCATTTCTGTTAGTCTGTATCTTTTTATTGGGGAATGAAAATTGATTTCGAGAGATAACAATGACTAAAGATTCTTGATTGTGCTCATTTTGCTGCTGGTACTGCTGTTGGTGGTGGTGGTAGTGGTGTATGCCTCTTGCTGGTCTACTATTTACTTCCTGTGGGTTTCTAGCAGTAGCTAACATTCTTAGGTTAGAAATTTTCTTCTACTACCTTCTGTAGGGTTAGATTTTTAGATAGATATTGTTTAAATTTGGTTTTATTTGGAAAGATCTTATTTTCTCCATCTATGGCTAGTGAAAATTTTCTGGTGCTGAAATCTGTGCTCTTTAAGGTTCTGCAGGGTATCACTGCAGGTCCTTTGGCTTTTAGAGTTAATATTGAGAAGTCAGTGTAGTTCTAATTGGTCTGTCTTTGTCTGCTACTTGCTCTTTCCCCTTGCAGGTTTTAATACTCTTTTTTTTGTCATTGTTCTGTGTGTTTAATGTTTTGACTATTACATGGTGCAGGGACTTTCTTTTCCAGTCCACTCTGTTTTGTGTTCACTATGCTTCTTGTTCCTTTATAGGTAGTCTTTGGTCTAGAAAATTTTTCTTCCATGATTTTGTTGAAAGTATTTTCTAGGCATTTGTAGTATTATTTATCCTCTATTCATGTTATTCTTAGATTAGGTCTTCTCATTGTGTCCCAGATTTTCTGGATGTTTTGTATCTGGAATCTTTTAAGTTTTACATTTTCTTTGACTGATACGTCTTCAAACCCTGAGATTCTTTCTTCCATCTCTTATATTTTGTTATTCTGTTGATGAAGCCTGCCTCTATAGTTCTTGTTTAAATTTCTACATTTCATTTCTAGAATTATCTCAGTTTTTTTAATTGATTTTTTTTCAATTTTCAGATTTTGAACATTAACATTTTATTTATTCCCTGCCACTCTTTATGTTTTCCTGGGACTTTTTAAAAGGAATTTATTAATTTTGTGATGCTGTTTATTTCTCTGCACCTCATATAACTTTCTTCAAATCTCACATACTCAGATATAAAACAAGTATCAAAAGATAATAGAAAACTTAAATAACTCAATGCATTCATTATAGATTAAAGCTGGATATCTACAAAAACATAAACTACAGATATCTTAGAAACTCAAAGAAACTGAACAACTCTTGACTGAATAAACTTAGGTCAAAACATAAAGAAAGAATGAGATTAAACTTTCTAGAATTCAAAGAAAAGCATTTTGATGTAACTCAGACCCAGAAAGATAGATGCAGATATGTTCACTTATATGTGGATATTAGCCATAAAATAAATGATAATGAACCTATAATCTGTAGACTCAGAGAGGATAGGTATGGAGGATAGGACTATGAGGAACACATGGATCTCTTTGGGGTAAGGGAAAAAATAGAATAGATTTCATGGGTACACTGGGAGATCAAAGGCATTGGACTGGGAGGATAAAGTGGGGAAGAGGGGAAGAAGGCAGCATTAAGGGAGGAAATGTGGTTTAAGACCACTATTACTGAGTGAAGCTTGAGCATAGGACCCTAAACCCCAGTCCTACAGTGACGCACTTCCTCCAGCAAGGTCACACCTACTCTACAAAGGCCAAATCTCCTAATAGTGTCGATATGAATGCAAATCAATCCATTCTCACCTCCTTGTACAAAGGTCAAGTCCAAGTGGATCAAGGACCTGCACATAAAACCAGATATACTAATAGAAAAGAAAGTGCGGAAGAGCCTTGAGCACATGGGCACAGGGGAAAATTTCCTGAACAGAATACCAATAGTTTATGCTCTAAGATCAAGAATTGACAAATAGGACCTCATAAAATTGGAAAGTTTCTGTGAGGCAAAAGATACTGTCAATAGGATCAAATGGCAACCAACAGATTGAGAAAAGATCTTTACCAATCCTATATCTGATAGAGGGCTAATATCCAATATATACATAGAACTCAAGAAGTTAGACTCCAGAGAACCAAATAACCCTATTAAAAATGGGGTACAGAGTTAAACAAAGAATTCTCAACTGAGGCATATCGAATGCCTGAGAAACACCTAAAGAAGTGTTCAACATCCTTAGTCATCAGGGAAATGCAAATCAAAACAACCCTGAGATTCCCCCTTACACCAGTCAGAATGGCTAGGATCAAAAACTCAGGTGACAGCAGATGCTGGTGAGGTTGTGGAGAAAGAGGAACATTCCTTCATTGCCGGTGGTATTACAAGCTGGTACAACTACTCTGGAAATCAGTTTGGCAGTTCCTCTGAAAATTGGACATAGCACTACCAGAGTACCAAGCAATACCACTCCTGGGCATATACCCAGAAGATGCTCCAACATGTAATAAGGACACATGCTTGAAAATGTTCATAGCAGCCTTATTTATAATATCCAAAAGCTGGAAATAACTCAGATTTTCCTCAACAGAGGAATGGATACAGAAAATATGGTACATTTACACAGTGGAGTACTACTTAGCTATTAAAAACAACGAATTTATGAAATTCTTAGGGAAATGGATAGATCTGGAAGATAACATCCTGAGTGAGGTAGCCCAATCACTAAAGAAAACACATGGTATGCACTTACTGATAAATGGGTATTAGCCCAGAAATTCAAAATACCCAAGATAAAATTCATGAACCACATGAAACTTAAGAAAAAGGAAGACCAAAGTGTGGATACTTCAATCCTTCTTAGAAGGTGGAACAAAATACCTATGGGAAGATATATGGAGACAAAGTGTGAAGCAGAGATTGAAGGAAAGGCCATCCATAGACTGCCCCACCTAGGGATCCATCCCATATCCAGACACCAAACCCAGACACTATTTTGGGTGCCAACAAGTGCTTGCTGACAGGAGCCTAATATAGCTGTCTCCTGAGAGGCTCTGCCAGTGCCTGACAAATACAAAAGTGGATGCTCACAATCATCCATTGGACTGAGTACAAGGTTCCCTGTGAAGGAGCTAGAGAAAGCACCCAAGGAGCTGACAGGGTTTGCAGCCCTATAGGAGGAACAACAATATGAACTAACCAGTACTCCCAGAATTCCCAGGGACTAAACCACCAAACAAAGAGTACAGATAGTGGGACTCAGGGCTCCAGCTGCATATGTAGCAGAGAATGACCTAGTTGGTCACCAATGGGAGGAGAGGCCCTTGGCCCTGTGAAGGCTCTATGCCCCAGTATAGGGAAATGCCAGGGCCAGGAAGAAGGAGAGGGTGGGTTGGTGAGCAGAGGGAGGGGGTTGGGAATTGGAGTTTTTTTTCAGAGGGGAAAGCAGGAAAGGGGAGAACATTTTAAGTATAAATAAAGAAAATATCTAATTAAAAAAAAAGAAAAGAAAAATATAAACACCAATCCATCCACAAAGACTTTGAACTACAATATGTCTTTCCGACCAGATATACTAGGGCAATAGTGGCAGAGATCTTGTGGGAGTATCCAAAAAATGTCTGATTGGACATAAGTTCATTCCATGAGATAGAACCCATGCCCAGCACTGTTTGGGTGAACAAGAGCCAGAGACTATAATCTCGAGACTCAAGCTAAGACAAAACATGAGTCTTTAAAATGTATCGAAAAAGGATGCTAATGATATTCTACTGTAGTAATAGATCGGTGACTTACTTGGTATCAGATAACCTTTTTACTGCAACATATAGGCACAGATGCGAAGCCCCATCAGATAACACACACACACACACACACACACACAGAGAGAGAGAGAGA
>JADRCD010195765.1:0-42965 GCA_019843815.1 Montemys delectorum | reverse complement strand
CCCCCCCCCCCCCCCCCCAAAAAAAGGATAGGAACTGGGACTTGTTTGGGAGGAAGGAAGTTACTGGAGCCTGTCTCTGCAGAGTATATCTTGTCCCCGCACTCTTCTGCGTCATTACTATGTTTCCTGGCTCCTGTAAAGTGGCGGCGAACTTTGCAACACCAGTGTCCTCCCAAGACTTCTTGCCTCGCTATGGTTGGGAAACCATAGAACCACTCACCATCTCACTGTGCACAGCTCACTGTATGGATATAGAACTCAGTAGGCATCAGGTGGTCTTAAACTTACAGAGATCTGCCACCCTCTGACTCTCAAGCACTAACATTACGTTGTTACAGCAACTAGTATAGGTACACACCTCAGATTTCTTCCAGAATTCTATATCTGATGACTGCTTCAGAAAACAAACAACCAGGGTATCTTGGTAAAAAGTTAAGAGGAAGGGCTGAAGAGATGGCTCAGCGATTAAGAGCACTGACTGCTCTTCCAGAGATCCTAAGTTCAATTTCCAGCAACCACATGGTGGCTCACAACCATCTGTAATGAGATCCAATGCATTCTTCTAGTGTGTCTGAAGACAGCTACAGTGTACTCATATACATAAAATAAATAAATAAACCTTTTTAAAAAAATTTAAAAAAAAGAGTTAAGGGGAAAGCTCAAATCATAAGATTACTCTTTATCCTAACATGAAAAACAGCAAGAGTCAACACACTTTACAGTCTAACATAGATGGTGGCTCTAGAACCTTAAATGATGCTAGTGCCTTACATTTGCTCAGCATGTCCTGTCTTAAAACACTGTCATACAGCCGGGCGGTGGTGGCGCACGCCTTTAATCCCAGCACTTGGGAGGCAGAGGCAGGCGGATTTCTGAGTTCTATACAGTGAATTCTAGGACAGTCAGGGCTACACAGAGAAACCCTGTCTTGAAAAACCAAAATAAATAAATAAATAAATAAATAAAAAACACTGTCATACATGCAACTCCTACTGCAGACAGTGTGGCTCCTAAAATTCCTATTCCATAGAAGAGAAAATGAAACCTAATTTAGCAAACTGATTGGTTTAACTTGGATCACAAAAGTGGAAGGCTGGGCCCTGTATACAGAATTTGGAATTTTTCTTAACCATCTCCTAAAATTTTTTTCATATTCAAAATTATTGTTAATATTCAAAATAACTGATATTTAATGGTTAAGTACAATTATACTGACCAGTAGACTGGATTTTGAACTCAAAGTAGCTTTTGTTCTGATGTAAGGGTGCGCTGGCTAAACAACCTCCAGTGCCACAGATTCTTCTTCCGTTTTTCACGATGACAACATCTGTTCCTAAACAAAACACAAATACCACCATCATAGTTAATTTTTAGTATGTCGTGTATGTGTAACAGAAGGGGTGGGAGAGAGAGTAAGTACACAGGTGTGGTTATCAGAAGTCAGTACCAGCTGTCTTCCTCCATAGCCTCCCACCTTATTTTCTGAGCTGGAACCTGGAGGTCACTGACTGGTTAGACTGGCTGGCCAGCCAGCCTCTTGGATTTTCTTGTTTTGTCCTATCAGTGCCTCAGTTACAGAAATGTACTGTCATGCCCAGGTTTGTGTGGGTGCCAGGGAACCCAAACATGGATCATCACACAGCAAGCACTTAATCCACTAAGTCAGTGCCCTGGCTCATTCACTAACTCAGTCAACAACAACTGTAACAACAAACCAGGAAGATTATTAGTCTTTTCAAATTTAGGGAATATTGATAGATTATTTTAAATACTTTATTTTCTACTTTTTAAAGAGTGCTTGTATATAATATTCATTTGTATATAATATTCATTTGTAACAAGTCTATTTCAATTAGGTTGTTTCAAATAAACTAAACTTTGCTGAGTATTTAAATTATTTGTCAGGGGGTCAGTGAAATGGTTTATCTGGAAAAGGTACTTGCACCAAGCCTAATGACCACCTGAATTTGAGCTCAGGAACCCACATGGTGAAGTGAGTCCCACAAGGTGTTCCCTGACTTGACATGCAAGCCATAGCACGTGTGTACCCCCATAAATGCATATAATGTAAATAAAATATTTTAAAGATACCATTTATAAGATAGGAGACTAAGCCACTCAATTTTTAACCAATCAACAAATTAGATGATCTAACAATTTTCATTTAATACAAGCCATAAAAACTTTAAAAATTTAGTATACTGGTGCAATTTTCAATTCCAACCAAATGAAAAGACAGCTGAGCATCTACTAAGTAGAAACCATTACAAACAGTCTTTTTTTTTTTTTTTTTTTCTCAAGACAGGGTTTCCCTGTGTAGCCCTGGCTGTCCTGGAACTCACTCTGTAGACCAGGCTGGCCTCGTATTTATTTATTTATTTTGGTTTTTTCGAGACAGGGTTTCTCTGTCCTGGAACTCACTCTGAAGACCAGGCTGGCCTCGAACTCAGAAATCCGTCTGCGTCTGCCTCCCAAGTGCTGGGATTAAAGGTATGTGCCACCACTGCCCTGCTACAAACAGTCTTATACTTCTTAAGGCTCACACTGGAGTGGTCAAGTAAGAGCAGAGGAGCCACCAATGATGGGAAGGAACAGCTTCATGTTGAAATGGCTGACACTAAAGAACTTGGTCTTAGGATCTTTACACGTTTACTAAGAGAACCTGTTAGTCACATGGCAAAAATGTAAGCAAGTTTGTTAGTTATGAGACAGGGTCTCTCTGTATTACCTGTACTAGTCTCAAACTTTTGACTTTTGTTTCTCACTCTCCTGAATGGGATTCCAGATATGTGCCACAATGCCCCACTATCAGTAAGATCTTAACATCATTAACCACACTTTATTTTCATAGAAAAGTTTAGTTTCATCTCAAACAACTTCATATTCAACAACAAGAAAAATACTGCTGGGCTGGAGAGATGGCTCAGCAGTTAAGAGCACTAACTCCTCTTCCAAAGGTCCTGAGTTCAAATCCCAGCAACTACATGATGGCTCACAACCATCATGAGATCTGACGTTCTCTTCAGGTGTGCCTGAAGACAGCTACAGTGTATTTACATATAACAATAAATAAATCTTTAAAAAAAAAGGAAAAAAGAAAAAAGAAAAATATTGCTTTTGAAATGTGAACCTATTAGTACTTTGTTTCTGAATTTTGGGGTAGGAAATCAAGTACATCATACATCATGAATACAGCATAATTCTTATATGTAAGAAAAATCTTTTAACACTAATACATGTGACTTCCAAAGTCTATGGCCATTATTATCTCCTTCCTGGCAATAAAACCATAAACCAAGCTGATACAAGTATTAGGACTAGGTAGCACTCCTCCACAATGGCCTACATAAAACTTGACAATAGTAAAAAAGGCTGAGTTCCTTAAACAAAACAAAACAACCATTCTAAACTGGTTGTTTTAAGACTATACACTGCCAAGGTAAATAAATTTTTTATTTGTTTGTTTAATTAAAAATGTTAAGGGCTGGCACCTGCCACAAAGCCTCAGAAGACCTGAATTTGATCCCTGGAACATACATAGTAATAAGTAGTCCTCTAACCTCCGTGTGCGTGCACACACATACACACACACACACACACACAAAAAAAATTTCTGAGCTGGAGCGATGACTCAGCAGTTTCAGGCATTTGCCACCAAGTCTAACAACCTTCCATATGTTGGAAGGAGAGAATCACTTCTTGCAAGTTAACCTTGGCTAACTATGGTGGACCATACGAGTAGGATATGCTGAAGAAGCAGAGGCAGGAGAATCACAAGTACAAGTAATCCTCTGGCTCCACATTTGTTCCTAAACACACATATATACAATAAATAAATAAGTAAATACATAAATAAATAAATGCAATTTAAAATGAAAACAAAACCACTAAATTACTGCAATAAATTTTATAAATATTTGCATCTGACTATCCCATATAACTCTAGCAGTTTTGAATAAAGAGTGTCTTCTTTGATATCAAAGACGGTATAACACTTGGCTTCTAATAGGTGCTTACTAAATAACTTACATAGGAATGAATAAATGAGCTGTGCTAAGCACTTTGTAGCAAACAAGTAGCATCTGCTCCTTTTAAGGGCAGACTCCCTCCTCAAATCCAACAACTCTGAGAGCTCAGCCTTAGGCTTCATTTGATATGGGTTAAGTCAGTAAGTACCCTTCACATTTTGTGGTCACATTGACTAACTCAGGAGCAATTATGTGACCTAGCAAGCAATAATCAGGGGAAGTGTCAGAACTTCTGCAGAGAACAACTGAAGACACTTTTGTTCTTGTTAGACAGTATAGGAAAAAGTAGCTGGGCATGGTGGCACGCACCTTTAGTCCCAGAGGTTGGGAGACAGAGGCAGGAGGATCTCTTTGAGTTTGAAGTCAGACTGGTCTCAAAAAGAGAGTTCCAGGACAGCCAAGGCTATTACACAGAAAAACCCTGTCTCAGAACCGCCCCCACAAACACAAAAGAAAAAGAAAAGAGAAAAAGTAGGGAGTTGTTGCCAATGTCCATAGCAACTAGCCTTCTTGAGTAAGAAGTAGAAGGCAGGAGATTAACAACAATTACACCCAAACCCAAACAAACATAAAGCTCATCTCTGGCAGTACTGTGTCTTTTCCTGAAGCTAGTGCTGCCTTTGTACTTTGTGTCACAAGAATAAAATTCCTCCATCATGTAAACAATTCTGAGTTGTAATTTGTAGTAACTGAAATTGAAAAGGTCTTTAGGGAATCACATTTCCAGGGGTTATGCAAATTAAATGATACTTTCTTTTTCTGAACTGGTCTTCCACACATACCCTGCCTCTATCATCATTTACTGCTTTTCATCTCATCCTATGGCATGAAGTCAATGGAAATATGAAAAGATTTCCAAAACAACTAGGCTGTTAGGCTGTTTGGTGAGTTGGAACTTCAGAAACAACTGTAAGCACATCATTCACTCTGACTCTGATGTATTTCCTTACTGAGACAGTTAATGCATAAAGGTGTATATTCCAGAGATCATTCGGGAATGTTTGTGAATCAGTAGAGAATAACTTCAAGCTTCCTTCTTTTTAATTAGTACAATGATATTCTGTATTGGGATCTAAGTGGCTCATATAGTTTCATTAATAACTGGTACTACTTTAAAAAGTTAAATCAGATTTGAGTGCATTATGTAAACACAGCCAAAGAATGTGTGTTAATAAATAAACGATGGAGATTTCCACATGAATAGTGTCTTAGACTTCTACTGCTAAGATAAAACACTATGGCCAAAGCAATTCAGGGAAGGAAGGGTTTCTTTCACTTCCAATTCTACATCACAATCTCTACAGAAGAATTTAGCTAGATCCTTAAGGCAGGAACCTAGAGGCAGAAACTGAAGCAGAAGCCATGGAGGAACTCTGCTTAGCAGGCTCCTCCTGGTTTGCTTAACCTGCTTTCTTATGCTCTTATGTAACGCGGGACACCTGCCATGGGCTGGGTCCATCCACAACAATCATTAACAACAACAAAAAAAGATCTACAAACTTGCCCACAGGCAACCAAGATGGAGGCATTTTCTCAACGGAGGGCCTTACTTCTTGCCAGGTAACTCTAGCTTGTATCAAATTGCCAAAAATAAATAACAGTAACAAAACACAACCAGGATGAGTACATTGCTTTCAAAATAACTACCTTGAAAGTTATTTGTTCCTAAAAGACCAATTTACAAGTATACAATCAGAAGAATATATATATATATATTAGATTTTATTATTATATATAAGTACACTGTAGCTGTCTTCAGACACACCAGAAAAGGCGTCAGATCTCAATACGGGTGGTTGTGAGCCACCATGTGGTTGCTGGGAATTGAACTCAGGACCTTTGAAAGAGCAGTCAGTGCTCTTAACCGCTGAGCCATCTCGCCAGCCCTCAAAAGAATATTTTTAAAACTTCAAAATGGTTTTAAGTAATGCAACATCATTGTTTAGATATGAAATGTATATTTAAAAATAATAATAATAAAAGGAAAGAAAGTGAAAAATTAAGTTGGGCATGGTGGTACACACCTGTAGTCATAGGGAAGGCTGAAGTGGCAGGGTGGCTTGAGCCCAGGAATTGAAGACAACCTGAGCAATATAGAGACTACTCTCCTTTAAAAATAAGACAACAACCAAGAAGCCAATAAAATAAACCAAAACAAAACTAGTATAATGAAACAAACAAAATAAGCCCAAATATATTCTTTAGGTTACATAATTTTCCCAAAACTAAACACAAGCAGTATGTTTCCCATGTTTTCAATTTAAGATCAATCCCCATTTGAATCATTCTTCTAACTCAACACTTCTCTTCCTTTTAATTGTGGTTCTCACATCAAGCGTTTCTGTGTTTGATGATAATTTCAATTTATTGTAAAACAGGTCAAGAAAAAAGTTCCACGGAAGGGAAGAAACTGAGAGATGGTATCATGTCTTTCACTCAGCACCTGAGGGTGCTGGATAGCACCGGAGAAAGGGAAAATACAGTGATACAATGCATCACTCAGTTCTTCCTAAAAGACAAAGGCCAGGAATAAGGAGCCGTCTACAGAACAGACAGCACAATGGGGGCTCAAAAGTCACCACAGTCCTGTACTCTTATCCCAGCCCTTAAGACTGTATCTTGTCACCTAAAAGTCATAGTCATTGAGTAAATTAAATAGAAATGTTTCCTGAGAGAAAGTACAAGATCTGAACATCCACTTTCTATAGTGCTGGATAAGGGCTTAAAGGTATTTAGTACTGAAATTCTGTACTACACTAGAGACTGTAAATTTGTGTTGGCACTGTACACCGTAGTAAACAATGACTGCATATAGTATTGCAATAGAAAATATAATGGGCAATGTTTCTAGACTTGTAGATTATCTCGGCAGAAGAGTTGTGTTGTAAATATTAACAAAGCTTGTGTTACTTAATTATACAGTCTTTTAGACAATGAGGTATTTGGGGAAATAAAAAAATGCATTCGTTTATTGTAATAATACACAAAAAGACAGTACTCTAACTGAAATAATTATTCTGGGAAATCTGCCTGGACAATACTCCAGAAACTTGGAACTATGTGGAGGTGTGGGGATCTAAAAATTGAAGTAATAGTATGTGGGAAAAGATGCTACAGCGGGGGAAGAATGTTGGATGAGAAATTATTACTATGTTAATTATTAAGCCATTGGGAACTGGAAAGAACATGGGTGAGAAGGAGCACTGTTCTATTTTGCAATCGCTTACCCGATGGCGAGAGTCAGATAAAATTACAGCGCTCCCAATAGTGACTAAGGAGTCCAGCAATGGAGATTTTAGTGGAAGTGGCATGTTACGACCTGAGGTACTCCAGGCTCCTGCAACCGGCCTTGTTTGGACTTCAGGAAGTGAAAGGAAAATTATCTGACAGTGCTGAAGATAGGATTCAGCCGAACCCTGGGTGACACCCAGGCACTGATGGCGGGCGCCCCCGCTTTCCGCACCTGGGCACACCTGACTCCTCTCTGGGAGACGGAGTCTGCAGCCCTCGGAGACTGGCACAGCCCATGTCCGACGGCCGAGGCCAGCGAGGCCACCGGGGACGGACTGCACGGTCACGTGGTCCCCGCCCCATTTCCCTCGGCCCTCGGTGGGCCGTTGGGTCCAGTCGGGAGGCCCTTACCCATGTGCTGCGTGTCCAACTGTACGGCCGGCATCTCCTTGAGAGGAATGTGGCCAGTCCCGCCGTCCCTGCAGCAACGCAGGCAGCACCACGCCGACGCGGCCATGGCGCAGCTACACAGCCCCGCCGCTCCGCCCGCGCCCGAGTGCTTCTGGGTCGCGGGACCTTCGCAGCCCGCACAGCGACGCCCGGGCCGGGAGGCGAAGCGGAGGTAGCAGAGCCGAGGCCCCCCGGGGAAGAAGCGAGGACCGCCCGGAGGGGCGGGGCGGCGTCGGGAGATGGGCGGGGCCAGCGGACTGAGGGCCGGAAGGGGGCGGGGCCAGAGAGGTCGGCGTTCTGGAAGTAGGCGTGGCCGGTGGCCTGACTGACTTGGGGTGGGCGTGGCGGCGTGCGCGGGCGTGCTGCGGCGTCATCCTCCGGGTCCTGAAGCTGCCGGGTGTGTGGCGTAGCTGAGAGTGCCGGGGTTCCCTGAGGCTGTGATTCTGTTGCTGGTTTGACCGGACTTTCTGTGCAACCTAGGGTCTGGAACTCCAGCCCTGACCGCCTCAGCCAACGTAGTAGCTCCGTGCTGACTCGGCGCGGCTACGCAGTGATTTTTTAGGGCGCAGTGATTTTTTGACATTAGCTGATCTCCTTTGGGAAAGGAGCTAATAAAAGGCCGGGGAGTTTCCCCTCGGAACGCTCCGGCTCTCCGCACCCCGCCACTCTGACTCCGACGCCCCGGCCTGTGGATGTGCAGCGAGGCTCTTCGCCTTTTCCATGCACCGGCGTTTATCACTGGATTGATTGCTGCTTGGACCCAGGACTTACAAGCAGTCACCCTTATTGAGGGGACTACGGAAAGGGGGGACAGGGCCGGAAGACGACTTTTTAAAAGTCGTTACTGTATGTGCGTGCTCATGATGTGCATGCTCTGGTGCCAGGGCAAGGTCTGAAGACAACTCTCAGAAATAGGTTTTCTTCCTCCACCTTGGGGATCCAGGGATCGAACTCAGGTCTTTAGGCTTGCTCTGCGATCAGACCATCTTGCTCAGCCCTTGGGTGCACCAATGGTTCTTAGAAGTGTAAAGGGAATCAATCCCCTGAGAGAGGGTGAAGAGAAACTCAGTTCTTACTGGGGTCTGCTGCTTTCTGTTACCATATATAAGGAAGGCCCCAGTGGTGGTCACTTGTTATCTGCCTGTCGTTTAGATTATCCCTCAGACACCATTTGGTGTCCCAACAGAATCTGGCTCAAACCTCTCTTCCAAGATAAGATTTCCACCCTGGAAGTTTTCTGGGTCTTCATCAAATCCTGGGAACCTGAACATAAATTCCCAATTCTTAAGTAATAGTTTCTCATATGTAACTTTTTAGTCACCTGAGTGTAAATATCCTTTATGGAGATTTTTAGACATAGAACAAGGTAAAATTTCAGGCTTTGATCTCTTCTATTTATAAAAATATTTTTAGGACTGGAGAGATAGCTCAGCGGTTAAGAGCATTGGCTGCTGCTCTTCCAGCGGTCCTGAGTTCAATTCCCAGCAACCACATGGCAGGTCATAACTGTCTGCAACTCCAGTTCCAGGGGATCTGACATCCTCAAACACCAATGCACATTAAATATTTTGTTTATAATACTATTGGTATTTCCTTTAGGCTTGTTTGTACTTTGAGAGTTAGTTATTACAGAATTGATATCCAAAGTAATTGCTAAAATAATTGAGGACTATTCCCTCTCCCTCACTGCCTCTATATCTGTGAAGTACTCTTGATAATCCTCTCTTTCTTTCTCTCTCTCTCTCTCTCTCTCTCTCTCTCTCTCTCTCACACACACACACACACACACACACACACAAATAGAATTTTTGCAACATTTCATGCTCAATACTGTCCCTACTTTATAGATTAAATGACTGTGCAATTTCACAAGGGTAGAAAATACACAAAGTAGGATAGGATACGAACCCCAGGGGTCCGACTCCAACCCTATATTTGCTTCACCAGATCTTTTAGCATATCAGATTTTCTGTTTTGTTTTTTTGTTTTTTGTTTTTGTTTTTTGTTTTTTTGTCTTTTTTGAGACAGGGTTTCTCTGTATAGCCCTGGCTTTCCTGGAACTCACTCTGTAGACCAGGCTGGCCTCGAACTCAGAAATCCACCTGCTTCTGCCTCCCAAGTGCTGGAACTAAAAGCGTGCACCACCACCGCCTGGCTAGCATGTCAGATTTTAAAATTTAAACTTAAAGTTAGGACCCTCTAAAAACATTCAGTTAAAATGCAGATTTGCACTTCATTTTTGCATGTTTTCTTACTCTCCACATTAGCTAATCTGCTATAACATATGTAAATAAAATTTCTTTTATAAACCAAACCTGTTGCTTAGAAGTGTTATTAAGCCAGGCAGTGGTGGCGCACGCCTTCAGTCCCAGCACTTGGGAGGCAGAGGCAGGTGGATTTCTGAGTTCGAGGCCAGCCTGGTCTACAGAGTGAGTTCCAGGACAGCCAGGGCTACACAGAGAAACCTTGTCTCGAAAAAAACAAAAACAAACAAACAAAGAAGTGTTATTAAAAGTAGTACATGCCGGGGGCTGGCGAGATGGCTCAGCGGGTAAGAGCGCTGACTGCTCTTCCGAAGGTCCTGAGTTCGGATCCCAGCAACCACATGGTGGCTCATAACCACCCATAATGAGATCTGATGCCCTCTTCTGGTGTGTCTGAAGACAGCTACAGTGAATTGGGCCGGAGCGAGCGGGGCCAGCAGAGGTCCTGAGTTCAATTCCCAGCAGCCACACACATGATGGCTCATGGCCATCTGTACAGCTACAGTGTACTCATACCCATAAAATAAATAAAATAAATCTTTAAAAAAAAAAAAAAAAAAAAAAAAAGTAGTACATGCCCTTTCCAACTTGGGTCCGGCAGAATGGCTCCCACAGAGAAGGGTGGCAAGAAGAAGAAGGGCCATTCTGCCGTCAGTGAGGTGGTGACCCGAGAATATACCATCAACATTCACAAGCGCATTCATGGAGTGGGCTTCAAGAAGCGTGCTCCTCGGGCACTCAAAGAAATTTGGAAATTTGCCATGAAGGAAATGCGGACTCCAGATGTGAGCATTGACACCAGGCTCAATAAAGCCGCCTGGGCCAAGGAAATAAGGAATGTTCCATATCGCATCAGAGTACGTTTGTCCAGAAACACTTTAATCCCAGCACTTGGGAGGCAGAGACAGGTGGATTTCTGAGTTCGAGGCCAGCCTGGTCTACAGAGTGAGTTCCAGGACAGCCAAGGCTACACAGAGTAACTCTGTATAGAAAATACCAAAAAAAAAAAAAAAAAAAAAGAAAAATCTACAGACTGTCGATATGGGTGAGAACTAAACTGCTGAATGTCGAATAAAGTTGCAGGACTGCCTCCAGAAAAGAAAAAAAAAGTAGTACATGTGCTAGATATTTAATGATCTGTCACACTTTAATTAAAGACTGTTAAATGGCTGTGAATAGGCCACTAATGTAGAGAGGCAGAAATCCCATACTCTTTTCCAGGTTGTGAAGGAATAAAATGAAAAGGAATAACTAAAGCATGGGACCTGTTTTGTTAGGACACTGCCCAACATACTTTGCCCTTACTAATCGAAACTCAGGTGCACCCAGCAGAGTGAAGCAAACAAAACCGGTTTGCTCCTGGAAGACATCCCAGCCTTGGGAGGTAAGTGTTGATGAGCTCATAGACTTGCTTATATTTGGGTTCTATTTTTTTATTACTTTCAAAGGTGTTACCAGTTCTTTTTGAAAAGCAGATATTCTAACAGTCTTTCACTGTCACTTTAAATAACAGTCACAAACAAAGCCTACAAAAGACAGTTCTCAATAGTTAGAAAGTTTATCTAAGTCAAAAGCACTAACAAAGAGTGACTACCAGGCAAAAACATCTGTCTGCGTCACTGACCTGAGCTCTGAGCAAGCGAGCTGCTGGGAATGTCCAGCGTGTGGCTGGCAGTTGGCTTTAAACATGCTCGGAATTTTCTTTGGTGGTATTTGTGGAACACAGATATCTATTGAGTTTCACACTCTGTACAGTCATTTATCACATACGTAGCAGAGGTTGGCCTTATCTGACATCAATGGGAGGGGAGGGAGGCTTGATGCCCCACAGTAGGGGATGCTAGAGGCTTGAGGTGAGAGTGGGGGAATGGGTGGAAGAGCACCCTCACAGAGGCAAAGGGGAGAGGGAGAGGGGGCATGGGAGTTTGTGGAGGGGTAACTGGGAAGGGGGATATTTGAAATGTAAATGAATTAAGTGATTAATTAAAAAAAAAAACATGTTGCAGTAAATCTCCAACCTAAATAGGCCCATGTAATGAAAACACAACTCAATATGAATAAAAGCTGCCCACCTAGACTGGGCAGATCTACCACTACACTACTATATTCCCCAGCTATGAGAATCCTTACAACTTGCCCTTTCTCTGGGTCACGTGCTTCTGCTCCATTTTCCTTCTACCTCCTCCACCTCTGTCTTCTCTCCCTCCTCCTTCTCCCTAAAACTTTTCAGCTCCACTTTCCCTTTTTTTTTTTTTTTTGTTGTTGTTGTTGTTGTTGTTGTTTTGTTTTTGGGTTTTTTTTGGGGGGGGAAGGGGGTTCTTTTTTGGTTTTTCGAGACAGGGTTTCTCTGTGTAGCCCTGGCTGTCCTGGAACTCACTCTGTAGACCAGGCTGGCCTTGAACTCAGAAACCCGCCTGCCTCTGCCTCCCAAGTGCTGGGACTAAAGGCGTGTGCCACCACCGCCCAGCCAAAGTCATATTCTTGCCTGAAGCCTGCTTCTTTGTTCTAGCACAAAATCAGATTCCTTTCTGAGTTTACTTCCACTTACTGGCCCATTAACAGAATCCTGCCTGAAGCCTACGTTCTTATCCTAGCCAATCTTCTACTGAAGTGGCCCCAAAAGCTTTCCACAAATATTGATTTGACTTTTGCTTGTGAGTCTAGCCTTTAATGGTTGAGCTGTCTCTCCAGCTGTCTCTCCAAAATATAAATTTTAATGAAATATTTTGTATTACAGTGAATTACTACCGTTGGTTGGCTTGAAAGTGCTCTATAAGCAGCCCCTCTGAACATTACTCATTCCTCACAGGATGTCTTTAAGTTATTTAGTTTTTCTAATTGCTAAAACTGTTAAACAAAGTTGGCAACTTAGACAACACAAAGATTTAGGAATAAAAGAGAAGATTGGAGCTCGGTGTGATGGCACAGGCCTTTAGTCCCAGCATTGAGAGGCAGAGCAGGTCTCTGTAAGATTGAGGGCAGCCTGGTCTACGAAGTGAGTTCCAGGACAGCCAGGGCTACACAGGAAAATCCTGCCTTGAAAACCCAAAAAAAAGAAAAAAAGAAAGGAAAAAACAAACAAACAAAAAAGATTGGGTAAAATAAAGAAATATGAAAGGGGTACAGAAAAATTAAAGAATAGAGCAAAATTGTTTTCTGTTTCTTTTGGGATTTTTTGGGGTGTGTGTGTGTAAGGGATTTCAAGACAGGGTTTCTCTGTGTAGTCCTGGCTGTCTTGGAACTCACTCTGTAGACCAGGCTGGCCTCAAACTGAGAGATCTGCCTGCCTCAACCTCCCAAGTGCTAGGATTAAAGATGTATACCACTACTGCCTGGCTACAAAATGTTTTAATATAAAAAAATAAGAAAGTAATAGCAAAGCTCTCTAACAAACGCCTTATAGCCGGGTGGTGGTGGCACACGCCTTTAATCCCAGCACTTGGGGGCAGAGGCAGGTGGATTTCTGAGTTCGAGGCCAGTCTGGTCTACAGAGTGAGTTCCAGGACAGCCAGGGCTATAATACAGAGAAACCCTGTCTCGAAAAAACAAAGCCAAAACCAAAATAAATAAATAAAGGCCTTATGGATTTTTAAAAAAACATTATTTACTCAAAACTTTAAACTATCTTTCCTCCAGTAGAAGATAAAGCAGGCTGTTGCAAACCAAAGGGAGCTGTTACATCTCTGTCCAGCCAGTAGTCCCCTTATTCTAATAGCAAGTTGGCTGCCTCTGAGAGCCTATTGCATGCCAGTTTAGGCCTGGCCGTCCACTGCGAGAATAGTTTCAGGAACAGACTATTACAGAGACAAATGGGAATTCTGATGGATATTCAACTGTGGCCACCAACAGCTGCGTAAACCATGTTCCTGAAAGAGAGGCAGGGGCCTGGGGAAAGTAGGGGAATCGGACTTCAAGAAAAATAGCCAGACCAAAATAACCAGTCAAAAGGTTCCAATCAAGGTCCAATGTGTATTTCAGAGTCTGAGAATATATAGGCAGGGAATTCATCCCCTAGTAAACCAGGATCTTGTGGCCTAATTAGCATCTTGTTGTTCTGTCTGGAAGGCAGGTGAAGCAGCTCAGCGGGGCGTGGCTCCTAGGGGGAACTTCAGAAGCAGCAGAGAAGCGGCAGGACAAAAGGGCTTTCTTTTTTTTTGTTTTGTTTTGTTTGTATTTGTTTTTGTTTTTTTCGAGATAGGGTTTCTCTGTATAGTCCTGGCTGTCCTGGAACTCACTCTGTAGACCAGGCTGGCCTCGAACTCAGAAATCCGCCTGGCTCTACCTTCCAAGTGCTGGGACTAAAGGCGTGCGCCACCACTGCTCAGCTAAAAGGGCTTTCTTTATCTCAGGAAACTCCACCCTAAGTGGGCTAGCTGGTGGCAAGGACAAAGTCTGGTCCAGCCGGTTTGAGGCTGGGGGAGGTCACATTCAACTTGACTACATCTGTAAAGAGCTACAATCCAGAAATGGAAGGCACACCTATGAGAGATTTTTTAGATTTTTTAGTTTTTTTTCTTTTTTTTTTTTTCTTTTTTTTGGTTTTGCTTATTTGTTTGTTTGTTTGGTTTGGTTTGGTTTGGTTTTGGCTTGGTTTGAAGTGGGTCAATCCACTTCTGTTCCAGACCTTTGAGGTGGGAAGAGACAAATCTTAATCTGGACCTTGAGATGGGGATGACACACCTTTTGAAACTGCCCACAGTTTCACGAACGGGGTTCTCTCAGCCAGGAGGGAACAAAGGACCTGAAATAGAGGGTTTGAAATGCAAAGAGAAAACACGAAGCCAAGTTGCGTCCCAATCAAGGCTCCAACTTTACTTAGAATAATCCAGGGTTTTTATAGTTACAAGAGAAACCGAAACCAAGTCTCTAGATTATATTGTAAAGAAAGTTTAAGTGCCAAAGTCCCCAGGTTCAGTGGATCTTCAGGCAGTGGGCGTGTTCAGGTGATGGGCGTGCTCAGGCTATGGGCGTACTCAGGTGATGGGCATACTCAGGCGGCTTCTTCAAAGACAAACCAACAGTCAACAGAGAGCATCTGTCTTAGCTCCCAGGTGTTAGCCCCTAAGCAGAGGCTGCCAGAAGTCCGTTGACTGAAGTGAAGAGGGAAGGTAACAACCTTTAATCTGGATCTCACCTTCTGCTGGTAGACTGTATAAGGACAGAGAAGGAAGCTTTAGCTCTTTGCCTGCTTGCCTTCACCTTGTGAGCAAACCCATTCATTCACTGGCATTTGAGCCTACTTCTCCCGCACTCTAGCCAGCATCTACTGAAGACCAGCTGAGACACCCGGCCCTGTGGACTGAACAACTCCTGGATTCTTCTACTTTCTGATCACAGCCATTGTTGGATTATCTGCAATGCCTGTAAGTCATTCTAAGGAATCCCCTTCATTATAGAGATTCCTTCTATACGTTGATAATTCTAGAGAACCCTGACTAACACGGGAAGCAAAGCAAAGTATTCCAAAGTCTGGCTTTACATCCTCATAAAAAAAGATAAAGGTGATTAGGTGGGGCTCAGTAAAGCTGATTCTCAGATTTGCACTCCTCATCTATGGGTAGAGAGGCTGTTTTAACTAGTGGCTTACTACAAAGAGCAGATAATATTCTGGGCAGTTTTTATGGCAAAGATAAAACTACCTACACAGTCTAGTGTTTAGGGGAAATCTGTAAAACCGCTTAGCTGTGCCAAATAATCAAAGGTTTCCCAAAGTGTCTCAAATATTCAAGTGACGTGTGTCTGTGACCCACATTAAGCCAGTGAGTGAGAGGTCACTGTGTTCATACATGTAGCCTAGTACTCAAAAGGCTGAGGCAGCTTGGGGTACATAGCAAGATCCTGTCTCAAAAATTTTTCTTTTGATATCTGCAGACAAAAACCAACCAAGCAAACAAACAAAAGAAATTCTTGGTGTATATATAATATTTATGACAAAACAAAATTATGTATAGGTGGTTGAGATTGTGAAAAGAAATCCTAAAATGTTTAGTTAAAAGTATATCAAACACCGGGCAGTGGTGTTGGCGCACGCCTTTAATCCCAGCACTTGGGAGGCAGAGGCAGGTGGATTTCTGAGTTCGAGGCCAACCTGGTCTACAGTGTGAGTTCCAGGACAGCCAGGGCTACACAGAGAAACCCTGTCTCCAAAACAAAACAAAACAAAACAAAAAGTATATCAAACCTTATTAATTTAAGATATGTAACAGTATCATCATCTGTAATTCTGGTTTCGGAAATGTAAAGAATTTGAGGGTTGTCAGAGCCTGATTTTGTTCTCAAGACAAAATGTCGTCTGCTTATGAAGACACCATCTGTGTCATAGATGCCCTGGGTGGGGAAGTGCAGTTCTGTGGAGCTGTGTGCTTGCTCCACTTTGTATTGCCTGAGGCAGAGCAGAGGATGTGGACTACCAGAAATCCTGACCATTTAGACAACTTTTTTTTTTCTTGGTTTTTCAAGACAGGGTTTCTCTGTGTAGCCCTGGCTGTCCTGGAACTCACTCTGTAGACCAGGCTGGCCTCAAACTCGGAAATCCACCTGCCTCTGCCTTCCAAGCGCTGGGATTAAAGGCGTGCGCCACCACCGCCTGGCTTAGAAAACCTTTTTTAATAAACAGGTGACAGCGGTCTCTATAAAGTGGCTAAGTTTTGGAAACTATGTTTTGTGCTCCTTATATTTTCATGTAATATTAGTCGTTCTCGGATTTCTGATGGTGTTGAAGGCTGGTGGTAGTCTCATAGCCAACCCAAGCTGTTTAGCATTGAGAAAGATGATATAGATTTGAGAGGATGGTTTTCAGATGACATACAATCTAAAAGCCAGGACATAAGTCATATGTAGAATTATAAATTTTTTTAAGTTAGGATAGATGGTAGAATGCTTTATCTAATTGACAAAATTGATGAATTAGAGACTAAATGTATCTTATACTTTATAAATTGTAAAATGATAATTGTACTCAATTTACATTTGAGAGGAAAGAACCTTTCAATTGGACAAAAAGGGGAAAATGTTGTGGATTTCCCTGGTGCTGTTTGTATTTTGATGCCAATTTCGTGTATTTTGATGCCAATTTTGCTTCTGGAGTAAATCACTTAAGGGACTTCTTCTTCCCATCCCCCCCACCACCACCACCAAAGGACAGGGTTTCTCTGTATAGCCCTGGCTGTCCTGGAACTCACTCTATAGACCGGGCTGGCCTCGAACTCAGAAATCCTCCTGCCTCTGCCTCCCAAGTGCTGGGATTAAAGGCATGCGCCACCACCATCCAGCTACCTTCTTCCCATTTTAACTTGTAAAATAAAGGCTAGATCCAGTCAGTGACTGGGCAATGGAAGGGAGAGGTAGAGCTGAAAGTGTTAGAGAGGGAGGGAAAAGAGGAGGGGAAGACAAGGAAGAGGAAGGAGAGAGGAAGACAAAAGAGAGGGAAGGAAGATGGAACAAAAACATGTGGCCTAGAGAAAGCACAAGTTACAAGAGATTGCATAGATAGCCGCTAGGCGGGCAGCTTATATTCATACTGAGTTGTGTGAATTATTCAGGTTGGAGATTTCCAGCAACAAGTTTGATCTATGGTATTCCAAAACAAAATAACAGAATCCATAACTGTAACATAACTGTAACTACTCAACAAATAAACACTCATGAATTACCCTGGACCTATCAACAGTGAGGTAGATGTCTCTAGGCCAAGGATGAGTGCCTGCCTGCCTGCCTGCCTGCCTGCCTGCCTGCCTTTCTTTCGAGACAGGGTCTCACTGTGTACAACAGGTAGGCCTGGAGCTTGCTGTGTAGACTGGACTACCCTCAACCTCACTGCAGTCTGCTTGCAGTTGCACCCAAATGCTAAGACCCTTTTTAGAGAGCTGCCTAGAATGCTCTTGGTTCAATTTCCAGTAACACCAGAGGGTTTTTTTTTTCCTATTCTAAAATTTAATCAAATGCTTTAATAATTATTTTATAGCTTGAGTGGAAATGTAGCTCAGTGGTTGAGCGCTTGCCCATCCTGGATTGAGCCCCAAGACTAGAAAAACCAACAACAAAACTGTATGCAAGGGGGGCACAGTAAAAATAAATAAATAAATAAATAAATAATAATTGTTAGCATCAGAGCATCCAAAGCTTGTGGCGATGCATGAGCGGGCTCACAGACCTATTGCCAGGGCAACAGCCTCCATATTCCCAGAATCCATTGGGCTCACCTCCCACCTTTCCCTGCGGCCACTACGTCAAAACCCAAATATAAATACGGGGAACATTCCTCCATCTCTCTCTCTCCCCCTCTTCTCTTTCCGCACTACTGCCCCCTCTCTCCCTCTCAATTAAACCTCTTACACGTTGAGCCGTTTGGGCCTAGTGTGTGGTATGTCTTGACGCGACCCGCCGTTCTAACATATCAATAATAATAATAATAATAAAAGCAAAACAAAACTGCAGAGATGAGCACTCCATTAAGGGGGAGATTTTTATTGTGGGTAAGAGAGAATATACCAGAGACATCTGGAAGAGTCTAGAGCAGAGGAAGGAAAGCAGATGGACCGGGTCAGGGCTGGGGAAGCAGGAGAGCAGGAGAAAATAGTGGAGATAGCCAGAGAGAAAATATGCATAGCAAGAGAGTGCACGATGCAGGGGAGAAAGACAGCAGGAAAGCAGGAGAGAATAGTGCAGATGGCGAGAAAGCCTAGCGAGAGAGCACGGATGGGGGAGGGGCGGGGTGCGGACGAGTCATGCGGATTATAAGGAGAATGAGGACCTGGGGAGAGGACTTCTGTTGGAAACTGAAGTAAAGCCAGCTTTTATCTGCCAGAAATCCTTCTCTAGTCCAGCTTGAGCTCATTTCTGTATATATTGATGTCCTGGGACCTAACAAAACCCCAGAACTTCGGACTTGTGGATGTAATGTCTGGCAGTTGGTGTGGACATGAGTCTTCATTAAACATGTAGCAGTCTATAGACGGAAAGACACTTCAAGCTTCCTATTCTTTGAGGGAAACTGACACAGTGGCCGGACTTGAGCTTCTAATACCTCAAAGCCCTCTCCCAGTGACATACTTCCTCCAACAAGGCCACATTTCCTAACGCTACCACTTCTGATGGGTCAAGCATTCACAGACATGAGTCAATGGTGGCCATTCCTATTCATACTATCACAGGGAACTAAAGTTGTCATCAGAGCTTTGGTCATCAAGCTTGGCGACAAGTGCCTTTACTTGCTAAAACCATCTCATTGGCCCAAGCTGGAAGACATTTTTTTTCTCCTGTGTTGGAGCAGCAGTGGGGTCTCACTAGGTAGTCCTGGCTGGCTTAGAATTCTTTATGCAGACCACAGTGGCCATAGAGACTCACTGAGATCCGCCTGCCTCTGCCTCCCAAGTGCTGGGATTAAAGGCGTGCGCCACCACCGCCCGGCTATTGCTGGATTTTATAGGCGTGTGTGTGTGTGTGTGTGTGTGTGTGTGCATATATATATATCAATCATATAATCGCCACTCACGTCAGTAAGAACCAGAGCCTTACACATGGTAAGTATGCAGTCTACCCTGAGCAAGAGCCCTGGGTCCTATGTATCTTCTCAGTTTACGGTGGGTTTCTAGGGACACACTCCTACTGTGAGTGAAGGAGCACCTGTGTTTGTGTGTGCAGAGCTGAGTTCTAGGCTCAGCTAGGATGAAGGTTTTTTGTGTTTTCTTTCTTTTTTTTTTTTTAATCTTAAATTGAATTTACAATACAACATGGAAAAAAATCCTTGAGTGGGGCAAGACTGGCCCACCTAGCCGCCTTCCCTTAATCCCAGTACTGCAGCCCCATCCTCTTGACCATCCTTGAACTAGTAATCTTGTCTTTAGACTAGTGGATTGTCCTGACATACATTGGCCGTTTATATATTTGCTTCCCTGGATACAGTGGCTGTATCCAGGAGAATCAAGGGGTCTGTGCCATGCCGTAGCAATTATCTACCTTGAATGGTCTGTCTGTCTCAGTGGGTAAGGAGACACCAGGATAAATGGTCAGAAGTCCTATCATTTTTTGTGCTCTCAAATCATAGGAATTAAAGTTTTTGTTTGTTTGTATTTGGTTTTGGTTTTTCGAGACAGGGTTTCTCTGTGTAGCCCTGGCTGTCCTGGAACTCACTTTGTAGACCAGGCTGGCCTCGGACTCCGAGATCCGCCTGCCTCTGCCTCCCAAGCGCTGGGATTAAAGGCGTGCGCCACTACTGCCCCGCTACACCACCGTCTGGCTTAGAGAACATTTTTTGGATGGTTTCTAATAGTGACATTAGGACAGAGAACTAGCTTGCTGGTGTTAAGACTTTAACTTGCCTGAGGAGCAGAAAAATTGTAGAAAACATCCCGACCTGGGAGGCAGACCTGTGTGTGCAGCCTGAGTGGGCAACTGGAAGATGGGAGCGAAGGAGTCCATTTCCTGAGAGCTGGTCAGTAGAGGCTGTGAGAGGAAAGGAGGGCTTTGCTAAAAGCCTGCTCACATTTGTCTTTTCTGTCATCTGAGACACTTTGAAGTTTGAGAACAATCAGTTTTACTCTAGTGACTTTAGGTTATTATTTCTTTTCTTTTTTTAGATTTATTTGTTTTATGCGTATGAGTACACTGTAGCTGTACTGATGGCTGTGAGCCATCATGTGGCTGCTGGGAATTGAACTCAGGACACACCTGGCTCGCTCTGGCCCCGCTCCCTCCAGTGTCATACACTGTGGCTGTCTTCAGACGCACCAGAAGAGGGCATCAGATCTCATTACGGGTGGTTGTGAGCCACCATGTGGTTGCTGGGATCTGGACTCAGGATCATCTTCGGAAGAGCAGTCAGTGCTCTTACCTGCTGAGCCATCTTGCCAGCCCCAGGTTATTATTTCTTAAGGCAGTGCCCCTCTACAGCTCTGATCACCTCTAATGTAACACTAACTGTAAATTCCCCTAGATGTTTACAGCTGTACTCCAAGCACATTGAATTTTTTTTTTTTTTTTTTTTTTTTTGAGACAGGGTCCTGGCTGTCCTGGAACTCACTTTGTAGACCAGCCTCGAATTCAGAAATCTGCCTGCCTCTGCCTCCCAAGTGCTGGGATCAAAGGCGTGTGCCACCACCGCCAAGCCCTGCCATAACTTTTTTTTTTTAATTTATTTTTTATTTATCTTATGTGTATGAGTACTTTGTAGCTGTATAGATGGCCATGAGCCATCATGTGTGTGGCTGCTGTTGATTTCAGGACCTCTGCTGCCCCCCCCCCCAGGGGCCAGGAGAGGGTGTCTGATCTCATTACAGGTGGACATGAGCCGCCATGTGGTTGTTGGGATCCGAACTCAGTACCTTCGGAAGAGCAGTCAGTGCTCTTACCTGCTGAACCATCTCGCTAGCCCCCTGCCATAACTTTTAAGATATGTTTTTGAGTGAGAGGAGGATGATGCATGATTTGAAATTTCAATGTGGCCGGGTGGTGGTGGTGCATGCCTTTAAGCCCAGCACTTGGGAGGCAGAGGTAGGCGGATTTCTGAGTTTGAGGCCAGCCTGGTCTACAGAGAGGGGGAAAAAAAAGAAGAAAAGAAAAAAAAAAAAAACATTAAAAGTTATGAAGGGGTTGGGTTGTGGTTCTGTGGAAGAGCACTCACCTAGCCAGTTCTAGGTTTGCTCTTTACCACTGCTAAAATGAACAGATGAATGAATGAAGAAAAGTAGGGGGGGTTTCTGATGCCACAGTAATACCATTCAGTGTCTTAGTAGGAGTTCCAGGTACATAGATTAATTACAACTTGAAAATTTCCACTCAAGAGTTACGCACTTAGGTATATGTCAATAGAATTTTAGAAGAAATAATTAGCAATATATGTTTAGCTCTAATTGATAACACATAAACTTAATTATTTTGGGAAATATCTGCTGATGACTATAATTTTTATAATATTTTTTATAATACTTTTGAATGTATAAAAATATGGCTTGATGAGTTCAGAGGTTAATTAATAGATATCATAATTCAAGAAGAATTACATGGTGGTAGATTAGATGGTGTGCACAGTTAAATTCCCCCCACTTTGCCTGTTATCTTTTGTTTGTTGGTCCTGAGACAGGGTCTACTGCAGTCCAGACTGGCATACATGCCTTGAGTCCCTGATCCTGGGCCAGGGATGACATGTACGCAGGGCTAAGCCTGGCTTACCTTTTCAAGTCTTCATTAAAATGTTGGAAAGATATCTAGAAAGATGACATCACCTTAGATGAGCGGGAAAATAAAAAGAGCCCACAGACGCTCCTAGACTGTCATCTGCTTATAAGGGCTCTGGAACATTCTATGTTTAATGTGAATTCTTGGTTTGGTGACAAGCCTTATTACCTTATCCCCTACATTCTGTGGCTTTCTGGTTTATCTACTGACTGCTCAAGTGTTTGGCTGAATCAGGCCCTGCGGATGTGTAGAGATACAGTTCTGTTCACACTCCCATGGAGCCTCTGTAGCTTAACTCTGTGGCGAGTACGGCTGACTCCCTTAGTTCTGTGGGGAACATGGGTTCTACAACTTTGAAGGAAGCTGTTTGGCAGACAGAACCTTCTTATTTTTAATTAAATCTATTTTTTATTTGGGGCTAGAGAGATGGCTCGGTGGTTAAGAGCACACACTTCTTGCAGGAGACCCGAGTTTGGTGCTAACCATCTAGTTGGGACTTGGGATTCCTGGAGTGTTTCTGGTCTTCGTATGCTGGCATCTCGGGTAGCTAAGGAAATCTCTGTGACTAATTGTTAGGTTAACTACAGAGGTCTAGCTCCCTGGGAGAACAGTACTGGTATCCTTTTCCTGTGTAAAAGAGATTAATGCCAAGTTTAAAATGCTAAGCTGACTCCAGTTGGATCTTCATGAGCCTTTACAGCTCTGTTCTTCCAGACATCTCTCAGCACTAGCTGTAGCTTTCATTTCTCTTTGTATGCCCAGCCTTAAGCCTTCTGCCTTCCTGGTTCTGGGAGTGACAAATCACTGTTGTTTTGAAGGTAAAATACAAATTACTTGCTCTGTGAAGCCGGGCTTCTTGTTGGCCGAGCGTGTTCACATGGCCGGCAGAGGGCGCGCTTGCACCGGTGGCGGAGGACCTTCTTGCGCATTACTAGATTATGTCAACTCCACCCGAAATACAAAGTTTCCGAGTCAGTTCTTGGAGATTTTACTTTTTAAATTGGAAGGCTTTTGACATTAGTGAGCCTCTTCATCACACAGAGGAGTAAACAGGGGTTTATGAAGCTGGTCCTTTAAGCTAGAAAGGATGTGGCTGCGGCTGCTCTCTGAAGGGGCTTTAGGCCACGTAAAGGAGCAGAAGCCACACAAAGACAGATTATCACGAAAGCCCACTGCAGCATGGGTAACTGCTCACAAAGGCTGGGAACCTGGAGCATAACTGTTGAGCATAACCGCTCAACAGGCTGGAGAGGGCCCTTTCCAGATGATTCAGTTGGTCTAAACCTCTTCTAGGCTGCTAGTATGGTCTCTACTTCTTTCAGAGAGCTGGGCTTGAGAGTGGGCAAGCCAGTGGTTTTCAACCTGTGGGTCAAGACCCCTTTGGTTACCTAAGATCATCAGAACATTTACATTACAGTTCATAACAGTAGCAAAATTACAGTTATGAAGTAGCAACAAAAATGATTTTATGGTGGGGGTCACCACAACATGAGGAACTGTAGGAATGAAGAATCATTAGGCAGGCTGAAAAATACTGAAAAAGACTCAAAGCAATCTTTATTGTTTGTTCTCGGGAAGGAGGGGCTTAGTGAATCCGGTCAGTTTCAGGGACTTCCCGAAGCTATTTTGAGTTGTTTACTTCCTGTCTTAAGGAGCTTTTCTGCAGGTTGGAGTGTTTGAATCTTGGACAGCTGTCGTGCTCGTGATGCTATTATTATTATTATTATTATTATTATTATTATTTACAAGAGTAAAATACATAGCTTTGGAAAGACACTAGTTTAATGAATATGGACATCATTCAAAGGATTCTTTTGAAAACGTTGGGAATGGGCTTTGAATATATGGTACAGGGAGTGCTTGAGATTAGAGTCAGCTACGGGAAAGGGGATTTATCCCATGAGAGGCCCACAAGAGCACATCCTAGGGCTAGAGCCACAGAGCCTGGGGCTCAGCTCCAAGGCTCTCCTAGGCAGATTGAAGTAGCTCAGAGGTGGGTCACAGAGGCCATGATTTGGTCAGTATCAGAAGTCCTACTTGGGAAGAAACATAAATAAATAAATAAATAAATAAATAAATAAATAAAAACAACAACAACAACAAAACCCAAAAACTCAGCCCTTAAAGAAATGCCAGTGTCAAGAGATGAGTTACAAGCCTTTCGGCCTGAAAGGAGAGCTAGAAACAGCCTGTTAGAGAGGAAGGGGGCTCTGGGGGAAACGTCTTGGCTTCATGGTGGCAGGACAGAGAGGATTGCTGAAGAAAATGACCCAGAATTCTTTGGGAAGCAAGAGCAGGGGCGGTGAGGCTGAAGATTAAGCAGCTATAACTGGGACGGGTTGTCAAACCTGCCAGGGAGGGAAGGGCCTAGGCCCTGACCTGAGCTTTCCTGGCATTCCTGGGATGTTGAGGAATCCACTGAGGACCATGTTAAAATCTTGTTAGGATACTGATTGCCTGGGGCCAGAATTGTGCCTCCAAGGGTCCCTTGACAGCAAACTCGGAGGAGGCTCAGGGTTCTTTGACTCCTCTGTCGTTCCTACCTGCCAGCAGAGAGAACTGGACAATGGAAGTGACTACCAAAGGTTCAGCCATGGAGCAAATGCATGAGAAGGCCTTGTAGCCAGATTCAAGACTGCCTTTGCAAGGTCTCAAGTAGTAAATGGGATTGCAGGAGTCTCCGAGGGAAAGCCCCAACTCCAGGAACCCTGAAAGATCAGGCGGGGCCTCACAACCCAAGTTCCCATTAAGGAAACGGTTGATAGTGAATTCTAATAAATGTGACCATGTCGGGAGGGGGAATCCACAAAGTTCAGTGACCCCCAAATTATTAGGATGTTGGCCAGGTGTAGGAACCTCATCTAAAGCTGCACTGGTGCCCATAGGAGCTTTAGATTTAAATAGAGGAGTGGGTGTGGGCAGGAAGGGCCTATAATTAAGCAGTCCTGCTCAAGGTGTGTCCTGGTAGAACCTTGGCTGGTGGTTCAAAGCCTTTATCTCTGCCATCACTTGAGGGGGCAATGTGGTTCCCATAAGATGTCTGTGAGGCTGCGCTATTCCAGGAATCCAAGGTGACTACAGGGCTGAAGCCCCTGAGGCACCTTCTCAGGGTCTGGAACCGAACGCCGTAAGGCAGATGTAAGAGGTCTGTTACTTCTCGAAATCAGCCTTGAGTGAGGAAGGATGAGCTAGGACAGACAGCCCAGCTTTCAGAAGGACCGTGCTGCAGGCACGTAGATAGGGGACTGACCCTAGAAAAGACATTTTAGGGAAAAAAAAAAAGTGAACAGGGTGGTGGTGGCGCATGCCTTTCTTTAATCCCAGCATGTAGGAGGCAGAGGCAGGCAGATTTCTGAGTTCTAGGACAGCCACGGCTACACAGAGAAGCCCTGTCTCAAAAAAAAAAGTGTGAAGGCAACCTGAAGGCAACCTGTTATGCTTTCTGCCTTGTGGGTTCTTTTGAAGAGTCAGCCCTTTCCAGCAAAAGCAGTTTGTAACTGGCCCTTTAAAAAGGATTGGAGGGAGTGGAGCAAGAAGAGGGAGGGATCCTAGGTTTATTGACTTCCTCTGTCACCTCTCTGGGGCTACAAAGAAAAATAGCTTCTCTCTTTGGAGAGGGGACCCAGATCTCCAATAGTCAGGGCGATCTGGTGAGGTTAGCAAGAAAACTTCTAAGGGCCAAATGTGTTGACTGGCATCTGCAATTTTGGCATTGGAGGAGACAGAAGGGCTGAGGCTGGAGGACCAATCGTTTGAAGCCTGCCTGGGCTACACACAGTGAGTTCCAGGCTGGCCTGAACAGTGATGTGAGACCTTGTCTCCAAAAGAGAAGGGGGAAGCCCTTCAAGGGCTTTTTCTCAGAAAGGAAGGATGGAAGAGGGAATAAGTCTCTCCAGGGCCTGGATATTTGCTAAAATTCCGTACAGCTGTCTTTTCCCAGGCTGCCTAGATGCAATCCTGGGAGATTTGAAACTTTCAGGGTTACCCCAATCTAGCTCTTGCCAAGCTACATGGCTGCCCAGGAAGCAGCTAATAGCAACATGGGCTGTGTGTTATCACACTAACTTTAGAACAGTTTCCAGGGGTAAATGAGGACAGGCCAGCACAGCCACAGAGGGCACAGTGGAGCAGCAGAAGCCTGACATACACTCAGGGGCAGGGCAGCGGGCCATCCTGTACTGGGCGGGACACTGACGCTTCAGCCTTTAGCCTGTCGTTCACACGCAGGTGATGCCTGTTTGGAAGTCTCATTATTGTTTCAGATGCACTTTATCTTATGTTTTGGTGGTGGTGGTGGTTGTTTTTAATCAGCAGAAGTTTGTAATTTCAGCTTTTAGTGACTCCTCCTAAGTGCTGAATGAATACACATGACCTGAAAGAGCCTTCAGAGTCTTTTGAAATGCGAGGAGGCCTTTTATTTCTCTGTGTGAAAGTGAGGCATTCCGAAACTACTGCTAAATACAGTAGAAATGAACCCCTCCCACCCCACCCCACCCCCACCGCCAGGAGGAGAGGGCGCCCCAAATAGCAGAGTGATTTTCCTCTCAACTGGTGTGGGATGTATTTCTGTTTACTGAAGGAGCAGGGCAAACATTTCTCTTTGGGGCAGCAGACTCTATGGAATGTTCACATGTATCTTCTACCTCCTTTCTCATAGCAACCAAGGTCCTTGAGATTCAGGATTGAGGCCCAACCTGGAAGTTAGCTCCTCTTAGGCCCCAACCAACTTACTAAGGAGTCCTGTCAGGTGCCACCTCAAAATATATTTGAAAACTTAACCTTCCTCTCATTCTGGCTCAAACCCTTCTTTCTCTTGCTGTTCTGGAAGCTGCCCCTCCGTGACCCCTTTACCTCAGCAGCACCCTCTCCCTCTGCTGTGGCCAGAGAGGGCTTTCAAAATCCAGTTATATATCCCCGTTGTCTTCCTTCACACGTGAAATAAAACCTAGTGAAATAAAACCTATCAATAGGAACCAGATGGCAAGGCCAGAGGCGCAGCTGTCCACTGCCCGGTGGCCTGAAAAGCTCCTGTAATCTTTTAGGCCATCCAGTCCAGAAGAACTGGCTTCTTGGCTTGGACACAGAAAAGAATTTCAAGGTGAGCCAGTATGAAGTGAGCTGGGGCTTGCTGAAACACTTTTTCCAAGTTTTTCCTTTTATTTGTATGGGTGCTTGGCCTGACGTGCCTGCGTGCACATCATGTGCACACAGGAACCCAAAGAAGTTAAAAGACACCGGATTCCTGGAGCTGGAGTTACAGAGGGTCATGAGTGATCACAGTGCTAGGAAGCAAACCTAGGTCCCCTAGAAGGGCCATTGCTCTTAACTGCTAAATCATCTCTCCAGACCCCTTAGAATATTTTTAATATAGATTTTAAGAAGCCCCGGGAAGAAAGTAGCCCATCAGAGCATGGGTGCGGGCTTATCTGGGACAGAGGATTATAAAGGATTTGTTGAGAATTGAAGCTATAGTCTTCAGTTAGTTGTTAGGAACCTAAATGAGACCACAAGGTGGTTCCCAAGGAGTGCCTGGCAGAGTTAACAACTGATATGGCCACACTCCAGGTTCTAGGTCATAGGGATGCACAAAGCAGACACATCTCCACAGGAAGCAGTTTTGGGCTTCCGAGGTGGCTCGGTAGGTAGAGGCACTTGCCACACAAACCTGGCAACCCGAGTCCATCTCTAGAACCTATACGAAGCTGGAAAGAGAAAGCTGACCACATACACACTCTCTCAAATTCTTGGGGAAGGAGTGGGACCCCACTCAGGGTTGTATGTATTTAGGTATTAAGCCTGGTTCATTGCTATTTTAATATAAAATACCTAAATATGAAAGAAATATTAGCTCCATGTCAGCAACTTTCACAAGTGATGGTTGTGAGGAATTCTTTGTTTTTAATCTACGACTGCTCTGACTACTTGACAGTTTTTTCATACAATATATTTAAATCATGTTTTCTCCCCTCTCCAAGTTGCTCTCATCTTACCTCTCTACCCCTACTGAACTTTATATTGTTTTATCTCTTTAAAAAATAGAATTAGCGGGGTTGGTGAGATGGCTTAGCGGGTAAGAGCACCGGCTACTCTTCCAGAGGTCTTGAGTTCAAATCCCAGCAACCACATAGTGACTCACAACCACCCGTAATGAGATCTGACGCCCTCTTTGGGTGCGTCTGAAGACAGCTACAGTGCACTTATTTATAATAATAAATAAATCTTTGAGTTGGGCCAGAGCAAGCAGGGACTGAGCAAGCCGGGTCTATCGGAGTGAGCAGGGGTCCTAAAAGTCAATTCCCAACAACCAGATGAAGGCTCACAACTATCTGTACAGCTACAGTATGTACACACACACACACACACACATACATATACATATATATGTATATATATACATTAAATAAATCTTTAAAAAAATAGAATTGGTCAATCAAACAAACACAAATTTCTACAGAAATTCAAAAGCAGAAATCAAAATAAACAAGGAAAAGAATAGTAAGACAAAAAATGCCCCCCAAAGCAATATGAGACAAAAAGCCTATAAAAATACCATTGAGTTCATTTTGTGTTGGCCATCTCCTGCATGGGGCCTGTTCTGAAATCTGGTTAATATACCCAGTGTGACTTCACTGATGAAAAACGAGTTTTCCTTTGTCAGTGGGGGTCAATTGCAGATAGCATCTTGCTTAGGAGTTGGGGCTCACATCTACTTCTGGCTCAACCTAGGACTCCATTTGGCTTGAACCTGTGTAGGTTTTTTTCAAGCTGTCACAGACTCTGAGTTCATGCGTATGAGTTCTCTTGTGTCTGGAAGATATCTAGAAGATATCTGTGGCTCTTACAGTCTTTCTACCTCTTCTTCTGCATAGATGCTTGAGCCTTGAGAGAAGGGCTCTCTCTCTCCACATTGTCTTGTTGTGGGTCTCTGTTCTTTACCATCTATTGCAAGAAGCTTTTCTGATTGATGGCTGAATGAGGCCCTGACCTATGGATATATCAATATCAGAGTGTTAGGAGTTAATCTATTGCTATGTTCCTTTAGTTCCCCTTGGCACATGATCTATCCCCAGGTTCTTGGCCAGTTTAGCAGTGTCACGTATGTGTTCTGTCTCATGAAGTGGGCCTAAAAATCCTATCAGAAAGTGGCTGGTCATTTCAACACTTGTGTCACTAGTACACCAGTATATCTTGCAGGCTAGTCGCTGTCGTTGGTCACAGGGCTTGGGAGACATTGATGGTTATCTTTCCCCCAGGAGCATGCAGTGAACACTCACTAGTCAGGAGGGATGAAGCTCCTGACATGTAAGTGTCCCCAGCAACAGGGCCTTACCAGCAGGTTGTAGACAGAAACCTATAGGCTTGGCAATAGCCTGTAATGTTTGATGTTTCCTTGGTGGCTCCTTTGGCTAGCAACTCAACAAGTTGTAACCCATTCCTGCCAATGGAGGTTTTACTTAGTAGTAGTATAAAATGTCTAACTGGGGCATTGCCTCCCTTATTTTTTGGTGACTCCATTTAGATTCTTTCCATATATGTGTATGCTTTAGGAAGCATCTACAGTAGTAGGATTTTGAACGCTCCTTCACGTTCTCCCTCCCCACCCTTCTCGCCCATCCCCTCCCTATTTAATCCTCCTTTCTTGTTTCCCTTTCGCCTCTTCATAACAATAGTACTCTACTTCCACTTCATTGGGGAAGCCTCTCTCCCTGTAGTCCCTTACTTGGTACCTAACCTCTGTGGTTATTAGGCTTGTAATACACATATCTAAGGCTTACTATTCACGTAGGAGAAAATATGCAATATTTGTTTTCCTGGGTCTGGGTTACTTCACTTGATTTTCTCCCATTCCTTCCATTTACCTACAATTTTCATTATTCCATTTTTCTTTCTTTCCTTTTTTTAGGGGTGGGAGGGTGTTGAGACAGGGTTTCTCTGTATAGCCCTGGCTGTCCTGGAACTCACTCTGTAGACCAGGCTGGCCTCAAACTCAGAAATCCACCTGCCTCTGCCTCCCAAGTGCTGGGATCAAAGGCGTGAGCCGCCGCCACCTGGCAGTAATCCTGGGTTTTTTGTGTTTCCATATGAAGAATTGTGTTGGCATTCTGTTGGGGTTGAGTTGAATCTTGAGCTTGCTTTCGGCAGGATGGCCATTTTTACTGTACTAATCCTACTGATCCATGAGTATGGGAGATCTTTGCACCTTCTGCTGTCTTCTTTAATGTCTTAAGTTATGTAAGTCTTTCATCAGCTTGGTTGGAGTTATCCCAAGATATTTTTTGAGGCTATTGTGAGAAAGGTGTTCCCTGATTTATCAGTGAGCTTGTGTGAGTTAATTTTGTGTCTTGCCACTCCGATGCAAGAGTTTATCAGCTATAAATTTCCTCAGGAGAAAAAAGAAAAAAAAAGTTTCCTGGTGGAGTTTTAAGGGTCTTTTATTATGTATGAAATCCTATCATCTGAAAAAAAAAGGTACTTTGACTTTTTCCTTAACTATTAGTACCCCTTGGTCTCCTTCAGATGTCGTATTGCAATAGGAAGAGTGGGCAGCCTTGCCTTCTTCTTGATTTTAGTAGAAATGCTTTGATATTTCTCTCCACTTAAAAATGATGTTGTCTGTGGGCTTGATATAAATTGCCTTTATTATGTGCCCCAATCTCTTTCAGACATTTATTATGAAGGGGTGTTGGATTTTGTCACAGGCCTTTTCTACATCTAATAAGATGAACGTGTGTTATTGCTTTTCTGTCTGTTTATATGGTAGATTGTGTTTACTAATTTGTATATGTTGATCCATCCCCTGTATCTCTGGGATAAAGCCTAGTTGATCATGGTGGATAATTGTTTTGTTGTGTTCTTGGATTTGGTTTGCAAGGATCTTGTTGAATTTTTGCGTCTATGTGTTCATAAGGGCTATTGGTCTATAAGTTTCTTTTTTGTTGTTGTTGGGTCGTGGTGTGGCTTAAGTATTGATAATTGAAAAAAAGAAGAATTAGGGGACTGGAGAGATGGCTCAGTGGTTAAGAGCACTGACTGCTCTTCCAGAGGTTCTGAGTTTTCCTTTTTTGTTTGTTTGTTTTTTTGTTTTTTGAGACAGAGTTTCTCTGTGTAGCCCTGGCTGTCCTGGAACTCACTCTGTAGACCAGGCTGGCCTCGAACTCAGAAATCCTCCTGCCTCTGCCTCCCAAGTGCTGGGATCAAAGGCGTGGGCCACCACCGCCTGGCGAGGTTCTGAGTTTAATTCTCAGCAACCAAATGGTGGCTCACAACCACCTGCAATGGGAGCGGATGCTCTCTTCTGGTGTGTATGAAAATAGCTACCATGTACTCATACATGAAATAAATAAAATAAAATAATTAGGAAATGTTCCTTCAGTTGCTATTTGCAGAATAATTTTGAGGAGTATCAGTGTCAGTTCTTCTTGGAAGATCTGGTAGGATTCGGCTCTGAAATCTGTCTAACTGTAATTTGTTTTTGTTTTGTTTGTTTTTGTTTTCCTTTGCTTGGGAGATTTCGTTGCTGCTTCAGTTTTACTAGGGGTTATAGGTCTGTTGACATTTATGATTTTCTACTTTGGAGTACAGCTGGAGAGAGGCTTCCCGTAGACTCCAGAGGACGCCCTTCCCATTCTCACGTTTGCATAATTTCCTGTTTTTCTGAATTGCTTCATTTTGGAGAATTTGTTGTGGGATCTCTTTCCGGCTGCTAAGTATGAACTCCTCCTCATTATTAATCCATAAACCTCTTTATTCACCAGATGTTTAATAAGGGCCTGCTTTTTGCCCATTGGTCTATGAGACACGGGAATACTGTTCCTGTGCAGAGATTACATAGTGACGATTATAATTGGTCCATGGTGTGTCAGGTAAGTGGCACTGCCATTTGGAAGATTTCCTCCAAGGTAAATGAAGCAGGGATGGAGAACTGGCAGCATCAAATAGCAGGTGGGGAACACAGATGGAGCAGAGGCAGAGTCCGGTGGAAGGCTGGGCCACAAATGAAGACTGTTTCTCTGTAGACCTGGGTGCTTCTTTTGGATGCATTCCTTCCTTAAAAGAGGTTTCCAAAACCAGCCCCGGGTGCTACAGCTGCATGGTTTGAGAAAGCCATGAGTATTCTGAGGATTGCTTCCATATTGAAACTGACTGACTTGTTAAGTACTATCTATTTCTAATGTATCCTAAAGAATCGAAGAGGTCTCATTAAGATCAGGAAGTGGATCAGTTAGAGGCAGAGAAGCATCTGGCCTGTTACTTTCCTAATGTGTGACATTTGTGTCCCCAAAGGTGGGATCCTTGTAGCTAACTAGGGTGGTGTCTTAGTCAGGGTTTCTATTCCTGCACAAACATCATGACCAAGAAGCAAGTTGGGGAGGAAAGGGTTTATTCAGCTTACTTCCACATTGCTGTTGATCACCAGAGGAAGTCAGGACTGGAACTCAAGCAGGTCAGGAAGCAGGAGCTGATGCAGAGGCCATGGAGGTATGTTCCTTACTGGCTTGCTTCTCCTGGCTTGCTCAGCCTGCTCTCTTATAGAACCCAAGACTTCCAGTCCAGGGATGGCACCACCCAAAAGTGGCCCTACCCCCTTTGATCACTAATTGAGAAAATGCCCCACAGCTGGATCTCATAGAGGCACTTTCCCAACTGAATGTCCTTTCTCTGTGATAACTCCAGCTTGTGTCCAGTTGACACACAAAACCAGCTAGTACAGGTGGCTTGCCCTGCTTTTGCACTGCTGTTTAGAGACTGGGTTCCGATCCTAACTCACCATCCATTATGACAGAATGAAGGAGAATGGCAGACACGAGCCAGACAGGGGAGAGTAGGACTTTGCACACAGGAAGCTATTAGGACAGTCACTCCTGAAGGCGCACTGGTGTTGAACTGAGATGCCTATAGATGCCTATAGATGCCTATAGATAGATGCTTTCATGGTTCCACCCTCTGTGGGAGGACAAGCAGCAAGCAGATTGGGTGGTCAAGTCATATGATGTAGCCATTACTGTCTGCTAGTTCCTAAGTGTAGCTAAGAACTAAGAACTTCCTCTTTGAAAAATACCAGGAATGCTGGGCCGCGGTGGCGCACACCTTTAATCCCAGCACTTGGGAGGCAGAGGCAGGTGGATTTCTGAGTTCAGTACAGCCTGGTCTACAGAGTGAGTTCCAGGACAGCCAGGGGTACACAGAGAAACCCTGTCTCGTCTCGGGAAAAAAAACAAAAAAACAAAAAAAAAAACAAACTGCCAGGAATTGAAGGATCTTTTTTTTCCTCTCCCTATTCCACCTTGTCCTTTGGTTACAGACCGCAGCGGGGCAGGAAACCCCAAGGCTAGACTGAGTCCCTAGCATGAAGTTCCAGAAAGGTCTTTTCCTGTGAGCCACACCGCAGAGGTCCATATGCTTATGCTTATTTTTATCTTTGTTACTTTCCAGCCTAGTGAAGCTCAAACTTACAATAATTTAAGGATAATTGGCATTATTTAAGGATATCTATTCCCAGGTCTTCTGACTGTAAGTTCTGGGGGATTCTGTTTATTTAAAATAGTGTCAAGGATACATCTTTGACTTTGCAAGATTACAGGGGATATTCCCTTAGGGCGCGCGCACGCACGCGCGCACGCACACACACACACACACACACACGCGCGCGCTCTGCTAATTACGGTTGAAGTGTACCATGTCCTGATAGTCTTCTGGGCTCAACTCAAAATGGAGGACTCCCTTCACTAGGAGGGTTTCCCCTTTTCTGACCTTCATTCCCATATAAGTCTACCTGCTGAGTGTTAAGTAGCCTTAGATTACAGGCTCAACTTCCTTTCTGCTAATAAGAACCTATTCAGCTAGCACCATTCTCACTAGTAAGCCTCAACCCTTACTTTCTTATTCATCCCCAAGATCTAAAGAACTTTAAAAGTCCCACAGTCTTTACATATTAAAAGTTCTATCCCTTTAAAATGTCCAATATCTTTTAAATTTTAAAATTCAAAGTCTCTTAACTGTGGGCTCCACTAAAATATTTTCTTCCTTCAAGAGGGAAAAATATCAGGGCACAGTCACAATCAAAAGCAAAAATCAAACTCCAACCGTCCAGTGTCTGGGATCCACTCACCATCTTCTGGATTCCTCTAAGGGCTTGGGTCACTTCTCCAGCTCTGCCCTTTGTAGCACACATCTTGTCTTCTAGGCTCCAGATGCCTGTACTCCACTGCTGCTGCTGTTCTTGGTGGTCATTCATGGTACTGGCATCTCTAAAACACTGTCTTCCACTGTAACTAGGCTTTACCAATAGCCTCTCATAGGCTCTCTTCAAGGTGCCAAGCCTCAACTCCTTTGCATGACCCCTTTAATCTTGGATTCCTGGAATGCCTCCCTATGCTAATGAGGCATCTCAGTACCTAAAAGCCTTCCTCCAGTGACTTTTGCCCATCCTTGATATTCCTACCCCTATCCCTATATAATCCTTGAATGACCTTAAGTAAGTCTCCCTTCAGCTAGCTGGTCCTGCTGTTCTCATTTCCATACATCCTCACAGGGTTTCTGAACCCTCTCTCCCCCATCATCTCTTTCATTTGCCCTCACTGACAGGTATCTGCTGAAGGTCTCTGTGTATGTGAGTATATCCGTATATATGCGGAGGCCAAAGGTTTATGTGGGGTATCTTTCTTGATCACTCTCCACCTTATAAACTGTTGACTCTACTTCAAAGGAGACAAGAGAGTTTATTCTGGAGCTAGAGATGAATGGCCCTGGCTGATTTTTTTCTTTTTTCTTTTCTTTTTTTTTTTTTTTTTGGTTTTTCGAGACAGGGTTTCTCTGTATAGCTCTGGCTGTCCTGGAACTCACTCTGTAGACCAGGCTGGCCTCGAACTCAGAAATCTGCCTGCCTCTGCCTCCCAAGTGCTGGGATTAAAGGTATGTGCCACCACTGTCCGGCTGGGATTAGTTTTCTAATTCTGTCTTTTCCGACAGCATCTCAGAGCCAGGATGCTCTTGAGCTCTGCAGCTGTTTCCACTCTTTTTCTGCTCTGGGGGTAGTTAACAAGAGATCATTTTGCTTATGTTGGAATATTTAAATAGCCAGCTAGGTTTTAATTTTTGTTTCTCTTCTATTCAGCTTGATCCTACAGTTATAACCTAATGTTGAGTGGCTAGCTCTAACTCTTAGAAAAAAAATTAGTCTTGACTTTTTAAATTATCTTAATTCTTATCCGTGGATACTGGATTGATCTGTTTTATATTGGTATTATACCAGATTTAATTTGGAGAAGTGAAAAACTACATGGTAGAAGAAATTAGAGAAGAATATAGTATTTTTAAATTTCTTTAAACAAGATTGCCTTTTATTAATATGCCAATATATTAATAAGTTATAGAAACAAGAGCTCAGATCTACTAGAAGTCAGAACTTTATAGTCCTTACAGATATAACCAGACCTTATTTCTTACTTAAATTACATAGACTTGGAAGTGAGGCTTTAGAAGAAAGCTCTGTGCCTGGTTCCTGAGAATTTCAAAAGCCACCAGATCCCCTGGAGCTGGAGTTACAGATGTTTGTGAGCCACCATGTTGACCCAAGGAATCAAACCTGTTCCTCTGCAAGAGCAACTAGGAGAGCTCTAAACTGCCCAGCCACCTCTCTAGTTGTGTACCCAATCTTTTAAAAATATTTTTTAATTGAAATTAAAAACTCATGTTTAGCTGGGCAGTGGTGGCACACCCCTTTAATCCCAGCACTTGGGAGGCAGAGGCAGGCAGATTTGAGTTTGAGGCCAGCCTGGTCTACAGAGTGAGTCCAGGACAGACAGGGCTACACAGAGAAACCCTGTCTTGAAAAACCAACAAAACAAAACAAAACAAAAAAATTCATGATTAGCCAGGTGGTGGTGGCACAACTTTAATCTCAGCAGTCAGGAAGCAGAGGCAGGTGGATACTGCATTAAAGGCCAGCCTTGTCTACAGAGTGGGTTCCAGGATAGCCAGGGCTACACAGAGAAACTCTGTCTCCAAACAAAAACTCATGTTAATTCCCCCCAAAGAAAGATCCAGGGCCATTAATCCCCTCTACTCATTTACCCAAGTTTTCATATTGATTATCCTCTCTTTGTCCTTGGCATGCTGGTCATGGGGCCAAGCTTACTTAGCCTGTTGGGGCAATTGGGCTTAGAACCTTTTCCCTCAGGCTGACAAGATGGCTCAGAGGGTAAGAGCATTGACTGTTCTTCTGAAGGTCCTGAGTTCAAATCCCAGCAACCACATGGTAGTTCACAACAATCCATAATGACATCTGACATACCCTTTCCTGGTGTGTCTGAAGAGAGCTACAGTGTACTTATAAGAATACAAACATTTTTTTAAAAAAAACCCCAAGAACCTTTTCCCTTAAAATTTTACTTTTACTATAAGCCAAAAGGAGGCTGGACCAATTTAACAACTTTGTTTACATGGCACTTACAAGCCAATTTAGTATTTAGTATTGGGTAAATGATATAAAAAGCATATAAAAGCACAACATGTATAATCCATGTATGAATAATCCATATATAAAGATAGATGTTTTTAACGACCAAGATCTCAGATGCTGTGATCTGTTAGGATTATATCTCCTGCAATAATCACTGTAAAAGGAATCTCAGCTCCATGATCCTCAGCAAACACCTATCCCTTCATTCAACATGTAGTCCAACATTAACCATAAGCTCATATTATCTGCTTTATATGAGGAGCCTCAGCCATCACTGGATTGTTAAGGAAAGGATAGTGTTAACTCAGTAACTCAGTTAACTCAGCTGGGTTAGGGTGGGTGGCTCGATTTCTGATCCTTACAGTCACCTGGGGACATTCTTCCAAGTAAAGCCTTTGCTGTAGACACTGACTTCTGTCACCATGTGTTGCCATTTCTCTCCAGCCATTCTCCCTGGAAGAGCATTCATACTCTCTGTGCCTTGTCCTTGGTCCTCCTCTGCCCTTCACAGTGGAATAAAGACTGGCCTGTGTGACTGAGTAGGTCAGCAGGCTTTCCAAGTCCCAGTTTCCACCACAGTGATCACTACCCAACAGCATCTGCTACAGTCTTTGTGCAAAGCAAGCACATCATACTAACACTTCACCCTCACATACCTGCTGCTAGTCTCAGTTCCAGACATGGATTTTTCTTTTTCTAAAGCAATCAGTGTCAGAACTAGAAAGATTCTAGTCACTGTTAAGGCTCAACTTCCTTTTCTTCTTTTTGTATTTTGAAATTTTAATTAAAAAGGGATAGATCTGTGTACATGCATATTCCTGGAGTGCCTCACTGTGTTTTATACATGTGTAGATACCAGGTTAAGTACACTAGTCTCCTTAAGCATGTGTGATAGTCTCCACCCTTTTGAAATTCACAGTGCATCATTGTTACCTGGTGTTCACGGACTGTGGGACAGGGCTCAGCTTGTTCTTTTCAGGACTTGTTAGGACTATGCCCAGCCCTGGGCATTCTGGTTCTTTCCCCAGTTTATGCTGCTTTTTCCTGTTTCTTCTCCCAGGTTCTAAGAATATCCTGTCTTTTATGCCTGCTGTCAAACACTGTGCCCACCCAGCAACTCAGTCATTATGACTTTCAAATCTTTGCCACATCATTGAATTTTTGTTTGTTTGTTTTTGTTTTTGTTTTTTGAGACAGGGTTTCTCTGTGTAGGCCTGGCTTTCCTGGAACTCACTCTGTAGATCAGGCTGGCCTCGAACGCAGAAGTCCGCCTGCCTCTCTCTGCCTTCCAAGTGCTGGGATTAAAGGCGTGCGCCACCACTGCCCGGCTCACATTACTGAATTTTAAAAGGCTATATCAATGCTTTACTTAGCATTTGATTATTGGTAAGAAAGAACTACTTTCCTCGTGATTAATTAGGCATTTATATTTTTATAGACTTCAGAGGCTTGATCAATCCAGGGTTTTGAAATCAATGGGAAAGCACTCTACCACTGAGCCACACTCCAAGACTCATTCATTCATCATTTTGGTTTTGAGACAGGATTTTTCTGGGTAGCTTTGGCTTTCTTGGAACTCACTTATAGAACAGGCTGGCACAGAGAACCACTGGACTCAGCCTCCAAACTCTGGGATTAAGGCCTGTGCCACTCACCCAGTTGCTAGCATATTATGCCTGTAGTTTTGTGGGGGTCTGGAACAAAGCTTTCATTTGCACTGACATTTTTGGTATTGTAAAGAACCTGTCTGTTACAAGATATTTGATTATTGTGAAAATATCATTGTTAGCAAAACATCAAAGCCTAGGTAGATATTGTGTTCAGCAGTGTAAAACTCTGTAGAGCCTTAGCTTACCAGGGACCCCTTGAGTGAACCATGTGGAGCCTGGAATTGATGCAAAAAGCAAGAGGAATTTATTGTTCCAGTGTACTGGAGTGATCCCAGACCTGAAGGAGCAGCTGCGACCTTGCACAGTTCGTTCAGTGAGCCTTTAATACAGTTTTCGGGGCAGCAGCCATTAGGCACAATGTGATTGGCAGAACAGCATGACTTTTGGTCTTTAGGGAATGAGGTGGGCAATGGTCTGTCCTGTGGAACGTGTCCCACCAGCAAGTCGGTTCCCCAACCTGTGGTCTGAGGAATGTTAATTAGCCTCTCTCTTCTGGAGAGGCTAGTGTTCCATGACCTTCCCAAAGTTCCTGAGCTGGCTTTTTAGCAGATGCAGTTAGGTGTGTCCTGTAGAGAAGCAGCTTGGGTGTGCCTCTAAAAGACACCATAGGTAAGAATGCTAAAGAATGGAAAGTTCTTGCCTATTTTAAGGCAAATTTCTTGGGAGAAGTCTCTTGGTCTTTTCTCTCTGACCAAGGGCTTAGTAGTTAGGTGGCCTTGAGCTATACACTGTAAAGGTGAAGTGGTTTGGTTCCTACCGAGTTTGGTAGGTCTTGGTGCACCCCCCCCCCCCCCAGCATGGCTGTGAAGTGGTTCAACCTGCGAAGGGTATAGGGGAGGACCTAGAGGCTTCTTGTTTTAGCAATTGGATTAAAGCTCTCCTCCTTCCCCCCATGTCCCCCTCTTTAATTTTTATGCTAGGAAGAGCCTTTAAGGTAGGAGCTTCGGATAAGCGCTAGGGATCATCTTTGTGTTTGCAATAACAATGGAGTACTGAGAGGACACTGGTTAAACTGAAATCTAGGAAAGCTAAGGAGCCCTGTTGGGTTTGGCGGAGCTCAAGAGAAAGGTAGACTAGCTCCGTAGAATGACACAAATTTCTGACAAGCTGGAAGTTTAGTTGTAGGATCAGGCTTGTAAAAAGATATTTTGTATATAGTTTAGAAAATGAAGCTACCTCCCCGAGCTAGCAGGTTTTTACCCCAGTTTACGCCTCATGTGTCCTTTATTGGTATTCATATTAAATAATTTAAACGGTTAAGCGTGTCCTTGGAATTTGATGTTACCCTCCGGAGCTACCTCTTGGTTTTCCACCCTGTAGAAAACCTGTTCATTTAAAGGATAAGGCTCTTGATGGCACTGTACCTGTTCTCATGAGGACTAAGTTAGAAATTACAGGGATTGTTCTGAGAAATGGTGTAGCCAGGACCCCTTGCAATGGGAGGAGCGGGCAAGAGGGGCTTTTCATTGACTCAGAAACACACTTTCCCCAAATTTGCTCTCCTAAAGGCCCAGACCTTCTCAAGTGGGAGTAGACGTGCTCCTCCAGCACACTCACCCTGCATATACCTTGGGCTTTCAAGTTTGGATAGGAACCATCTTTTTCATCCTCTGTTACCATGGTCTCCGCTTAGGAGGTGGAAATCAGGGACATAAAGCTGCTACGGGGGAGATAGTGTTAAAACAAGTTGAAAGTTCTTGCCTCCAAGGGGAACCAGCAGTGCCTTTCTGTACATACAGTTGGGTCAATGGCGTTCGACCTAGAGATCGCCGGGCCCGCTGGGTCCTGAGAAATAGGCAAAATGGTATGAAGGGTTGGGCTGTGGTTTTTGTTGTTGTTGTAGTTCCTGAAAAATGCAAGGAACAACAACAACAACAACCAAAAACAACAACAAAACTCCTGGTCGCATTGAAGCACTCACAGGAGCTCTTCTCAGAGGCTGAGCGACCTGGGCGGTGCGCAGGCGCAGATGGCGGGAAGCAGAGGGCGTGGTCACCGTGTCCATTTTGCACCGGCGCAGCCGGGCCCCAGTTGGCTGGTGGAGGTGAGCAGTGTGCCCCGGGTTGGGGCCGGGGGGCCGGGAGTCGCTGTCCCTGCGCCGTCGGCCCGGGGACACCTGCGTGGGTGGTGACGGGCGGCACGGCCTGGCGGCCGCAGTCCCACTGTCGCCATCGGGACCGGGAAGGTCCGCGCACCGCTGGGGAGGCGCCCTGACCAGGAGAGGGCCAAGAATGCAGATTTGCGTGTGTGACACTCTTTCTCCTTTCTCTACAGCGTTCTCCAGTTTTACAGTCAAACCGTGAGGGGAAAGAAACCGGCTTTCTCCAGAGAAATAGTAAGCTTGCCATAAGCATACCCTTGCTGGGATCAAAGGTAAACGGTCGTATTTTTCTTTATGTTCTGGTATTTATGAAGGGGGAAAACACCCGGTTTTATTAGTCCTAGGACCATTCCAGATGGAAATACAAAGAATAAATATATCTTCACCCACCTCCTTCAGGAATAGGTGGCCTTTGTTCTTTTCATATTTCAAAACTCATGGATTCAAAAATCCATGCTTGCCATTCATTTCTTTGGTAATTACTATATATAATGTAATAAAATTATGCTCTAAAGGAAGCAAAGGGATCTAGCAGCATCTTCTGTGTGGTTTGCCTTAGTTGTCCAGCTACTTGGGCTATAGCACAGGGCTTTAGTTTCCTGCAACTCTCTAGATATTTGCATGAGGAGCACTTTTAAAACAGAATGTCAATATTTAGGCATTCTTTGTGCTAGGACTTCAGGGGGCTATTAATCAATTATGCCGGTTTTTTTTGTTTTGTTTTGTTTTTTGTTTTTTTCAAGACAGGGTTTCTCTGTGTAGTGTGCTGTCCTGGAACTCACTCTGTAGACCAGGCTGGCCTCGAACTCAGCAATCTGACTGCCTCTGCCTCCCAAGTGCTGGGATTAAAGGGGTGTGCCACCACCGCCCGGCCAATTAAGCCTTTTGCATTCATTTTTGCTTTAAAATCGTTTGATTGGGGGAAAACCCAGGACACCTTGGGGTATGCTAGCACATTCTACCCGGGAACTACACCTCTGTCCTACTTAGTGCTAAGCATCTGTTTCACACAGTCTAGGATCACCTGCAAACAATCTGAACTGAGTAATTGTTTTTCAGAGTGGTCTATGGATATGTCTTAATTTACACAGGGCACATTGTGGGCAGCTCTATCCTTAGGCTGATGAACCTGGGCTCCATAAGAAAGCAAGCTAAGCATGAGACTATTACAGGCAGCCAGCAATCTACATTCTTGATGGTGTCTGCTGCACTTTCTGATTGTGAGTGGGTTCCATGGTGAAAGGCATTGTGGGGAATAGTAAGCAGTTTTGTCTTTGAGTTTCTGCCCTGACTTAACCTCAGTGATAGGTTGTAACCTGCAAGTGTCCATTGATTTTGATCAGTGTTTTACCATGCCAACAGGTCCAGGCCTCAAAGACCCATGTCTTTAGGCTTCTGTCCCGCCCATCCTTTTCATCGGTGCACTTAATTTTTTGGTAGTTCTGGAAATTGCTCACACTAGGCAAGTGTGAGCTGCAACCTCAGCCCTGCTCTGTGTACAAGTGAAAGGGTATCTGACCTGCCCCAGTCCATGTGTTTCTGGTACCCTAGTTTTATTTATTTTCAAGTAAAATGAAGATAGTACTGTAAAGATCCTCATTTTATGAAAGATAAAACAGATGTTTGTGAAAACTATAATTTTAAGAGATCGTTAGAAAAAATCTATGGAGTAAACTTTGTTTTGTGAATAAAGGTACTGAATTATTTCCCACCACTTTGGCCCTGGATGTCTAACCTGGTGCCTTCAGCATGCTAAGTACACCTCTGCCATTGGCTATATTCTCAGCTCCTAGCACACGAAATTCTTTTTCCCCTTTTTGTGACAACTTCCTAGTTAGACCAGGCTGGCCTTGAACTGGGTGCTGGGTTTGGATTAAGATGTCTGCCACTATGCCTGGGTTAGAATACTAAATTTTTGACTTACTTTCTGGGTAGTTTTGTATCCTAGAACTTTGAAAACTCAAGGTCTGTCCTTTGGTGGTAGAAGGGCAAGGCGCATTGGGCTCCATGGTTTTACTTAGGACGTTAGGAGTTGGTTAGCTACTTTGGTTTTAAGCCCAGAACTTACATTTTATTCCTACCCCTTTGTTCTCAAGATATATAACGCATGCTACTAGGAACTGATTTAAATTGTTTTACATTTTAAGTCCTGATGAATACACTAATAATGTGTTCACTGATTGCTAAGGTGAGGAAATGCATGGAGAGGTGGAGTGTTTTAGATTTCAGGATATGTTTGTACACACTTAAATGTGTGTGAATAGCACACACACACACACACATACACCATTTTTACAGGGTAGCTGTGTAGACCAAGTTCAGATACCAGCCTTCTTCCCAAGTGCTGGGATTAAAGACATATGCCACCATGTGCAGCTGTACACACTCTATTTAGAAGAACACTTGACAATCTTTTTCAAAATGGCTCAGCAAGTAAAGATGCTTGCTACCACTGTTGACAGGACCTGAGTTACACTGACAGGACCAACATAGGTGAAGGAGAGAAGAGAACCAATACCCCTAATTTGCTCTCTTACCTCATGCACACACACACACACACACACACACACACACACACACACACAC
>JADRCD010195764.1:0-11015 GCA_019843815.1 Montemys delectorum | reverse complement strand
GTGTGTGTGTGTGTGTGTGTGTGTGTGTGTGTGTGTGTATCCTTAATAAGAAACAAGAACAAAAACAAAAACCTCCACTTGTCACCAGGGTCATTATGACCTCCTGGAATCCACACAGCTTGTTGCTTTCTCAAGCACCACAAAATCAGAACTCCCCATTTCCTTGTGATAGGCAGAGGATGTGCTTCTCTACAACCCTACCTTTTTTGTCTGGATAGCTCAGAACAGCAGCTAACAGCCCCACTTTGAGGCCAGCAGGAGTAGCCAGGGCTAAACAGTGCAATTTGCATTCCAGAGTCCTCATCTCCCATTAAGGACAGACCATGAGATCTGTATAGGGAAGAGCCACATGGTACCAGATAGCATGTCAGATGGCAGGTTCAGCATTACCTTTGTCTGACATGGAAGACTCTCAGGAGATCAACTTGAGGGAAGTATGGGGACTTTGGGGAAGTAACTGTCAATCAACCATTCAGGATAAGCATAGAGTCCTGTGCAGCTCTGTACCACACACCTTGTCTTGAAAGGAGAACATTGTGACAACCAAAGCCTTATGCATGGAAGCGCTCACCCATTCCATCTTCAAACAATAGAAAACAAGGTAATCCTCTTCCTCCAGTATCCCAAGTATGTCCAGGTTGGCTAAAGGACCTTCTCCTGCAGTGTGCATAGGGAAATCTACAGCCCAACAGAAAGGTTACTGAGCTTGGGGGATGAGGTGGATAGGTTTAACCATTCTTTGTATTCAGTTCATCCTACTCACCCAAGACTTTATATTTTAACTGAGAAGAATGTAGCCTGCCAATCATGGCAAGAGGACTGAAATCCTTCAGAAATATCAGGGATTTCAACGAGAAGCATAGACTTACGATCATGGCTGGGGAATAATGTATCCTGTATTGGCCACTCTCCAGGCCATTCTTGGAAGCCCTAGTTAACTGGGATTCATGTTGTCAGTTCCAGATTTCCAAAGCTCACACAGGAAAGACTCCAAGAGGCAAGCTGTTTATTATTCTTAACTGACTGTTATGAATACCACTGTTGGGAGAGAATCCACGTCCTCTGTGAAAGTTACAATGTTTTGGAAGATAAGGAGCTGAGCCATCTTCTCTTTAAGAACACCAACAATCTCCCTTTATGATCTCTAGATTTGAGTATTTGAAGCAGACACCCAGTTAAGAGTCACCCATTTATTTTATTTTAGTTTATTTTTTTACAAAAAGCTTCAGACATGCAAAGAACATTCTTTCATAGAATCCCAAATCTGGCAGGACTAGCTCCTCAATGGCTGAATGAAGAGATAAGGTGTAGATAGACTTTAAGAGATTAAGAAAGAAAGCTGCCTTCTTAGATTATACGATGTTAATTTAATGTTGCCAGATCATATTTAAGACCTAAAAAGATATTTTCAGAAATAACTTCAAAATTAAGTTTTCCACTTAAATTACCCATGCTGTAATTCATCCTTGATGAGTGATTGGGGTAAGTGGTTTTGAGAGCTTGGTTTCATATGACACTGAGTAAGAGCTCACAGCATGTGAGGCTGGCTTTGTACTAAGGGTTTAATGTCTGTGGCATAATTCTGGTGGCAACAGAACTACTGAGCACTGCACAGGAGGCTTTGGAGCACAGTGATGTTCAGCAAAGAAAAGGAAGAGAATAGCATCTGCAGAGTCCTGGGCATTGGAGGCCCCTGATAAAACTTCAGTATGGGTACCTGGGGCCACAGGAGAGCACTCCTTGATGCTGAAGGAGAACAGCTACAGATTCATGGGACCACACAAAACTTTCTCATTTCTTTAAGGTAATGGAACAATAGGGCTAAAAGCCTGACCTGAAGTAGGATAGAGCCATTCATTCTTCCTCCATTGGATCAAATAGCAAGTGAGCCCATGCCTTCTTCCTACCGTGTGATTCCCATCACACCACTTAGGTGATTATTCTTCCCTCTGTAGAAAGTGGGTCTGGAGAATGACTGGTCCCTGCTAGCTCAGCCTCACGGTCAGAGTTCAGGCGAGCTCTCAGACCTAGCCTGTCTGCCTCGGTGCTACCCCCGTTCTTAAGTACATATTATATGTGACAACATATGTAATTCTGCATCTCAGTCCAAAAAATAGGAGGAGAAAGTGTGTCTTCTTGTGTTATTAACAATGATATGCATTGAGAGTTTTACGCTTTGTTGCATCTATCCTACTGTCTGTCCCAATGGAGTTAAAAATAACCTCGAAGTTGATCTACTCCATTGTTGTTAGAGACATTAACAATGGGAACATCACTGTGGACCATGAAGCAAGCCAATACTTCAATGCAGGGGAATGCCTGGGTGAAGAGCAAATCTCGAGGTGCAGCAGAAACCCAGGGCTGCTGGCCTTGATCTGTTTCCTGTCCATCCCTGCTTATTACTCTTTCCACATTCACAGCCTAAACTCAACTCTGGTTGGTTTATGTTCACCATAGCTTTGCAGATTGCTGGATACAGAGAGCAGCTCTGATCACCTCAACACTTCAACCTATACTGTCTTAGTCAGGGTTTCTATTCCTGCACAAACATCATGACCATGAAGCAAGTTGGGGAGGAAAGGGTTTATTTAGCTTACTTCCATATTGCTGTTGATCACAAAGGAAGTCAGGACTGGAACTCAAGCAGGTCAGGAAGCAGGAGCTGATGCAGAGGCCATGGAGGGATGTTCCTTGCTGGCTCGCTTTCCCTGGCTTGCTCAGCCTGCTCTCTTATAGAACCCAAGACTTCCAGCCCAGGGATGGCACCACCCACAAGGGGCCCTCCCTCCTTGGTCACTAATTGAGAAAATGCCCCACAGCTGGATCTCATGGAGACACTTCCCCAACTGAAGCTCCCTTCTCTGTGATAGCTCCAGCCTGTGTCAAGTTGACACACAAAACCAGCCAGTACAATTGACCCCTTGTCAACTTGACACACAAACACATCACTATTAAGCCTCAACCCTTACTTTCTTATTCATCCCCAAGACCTAAAGTCCCACATTCTTTACATATTAAAAGTTCAATCAATTTAAAATGTCCAATATCTCTTAAAATTCAAGGTCTCTTAACTGTGGGTTCCACTAAAATACTTTCTTCCTTCAAGAGGGAAAAATATCAGGGCACAGTCACAATCAAAAGCAAAAATCAAACTCCAACCGTCCAATGTCTGGGATCCACTCATGATCTTCTGGATTCCTCCAAGGGCTTGGGTCACTTCTCCAGCTCTGCACTTTGTAGCACACATCTTGTCTTCTGGGCTCCAGATGCCTGTACTCCACTGCTGCTGCTGTTCTTAGTGGTCATTGCATGGTACTGGCATTCCCAAAACACTGTCTTTCGCTGTAACTATGTTTCATCAATAGCCTCTTGTAGGCTCTCTTCATGGTGCCAAGCCTCAAATCCTTTGCATGACTCCTTCAGTCCTGGGCCATCAATTGCAACTGAGGCTGCACCTTCCCAATGGCCTTCCATGGCCTCTCACTGTGCCGAGCCTCAGCTGCTCTTCATGACCCCTTTATGCCTTCAAAACCAGTACCACCTGGGTGACTCTTACACATTACCAAGTCCTGCTGCAGCACAAGGTACAACCTTGGCTATCTCTGGAACACAACCTCTTTGTGCTCTCAGAAAACACTTCCCAGAAGTTGTCACCTCAGTGATGCTGGTCTCTTCTTAATCACGGCTAATTTCTTAGCTCCAGCTAACCAGCATCAATAGTCCCAGTAATGCAAAGTTTTTTGCTTTAGTAGTTCTGGTATCTTGTTAATCAAAGCTGATACTTCAGCCCCAGCTAACCAAAACCACAGAATCTTCACAATCAAACAACATGACCCTGATAAGAGTCTTTAATCTTCCCTCTGAAATTTCACAAGCCAGGCCTCCATCTCTGCACTGTTCTCAACATGATCTTCCAAGCTCCTACAGAATATCCCACAGAGTTCTTAACAGCCAGTGGCTCTTCTAGCTCAAAGTTCCAAAGTCCTTCCACAGTTCTCCCCAAAACATGGTCAGGTTGTCACAGGAATACCCCACTTTGCTGGTACCAATTTGTCTTAGTCAGGATTTCTATTACTGCACAAACATCATGACCAAGAAGCAAGTTGGGAGGAAAGGGTTTATTTAGCTTACTTCCATATTGCTGTTTATCACAAAGGAAGTCAGGACTGGAACTCAAGCAGGTCAGAAAGCAGGAGCTGATGCAGAGGCCATGGAGGGATGTTCCTTGCTGGCTTGATTTCCCTGGCTTGCTCAGCTTGCTCTCTTATAGAACCCAAGACTTCCAGCCCAGGAATGGTACCACCCACAAGGGGCCCTCCCTTTGGTCACTAATTGAGAAAATGCCCCACAGCTGGATCTCATGGAGGCACTTTCCCAACTGAAGCTCCCTTCTCTGTGATAGCTCCAGCCTGTGTCAAGTTGACACACAAAACCAGCCAGTACATATACCATAAAGTCCAGGGGATGAATAAATGTTCTGTGACCTTGTCAGCTCACTAGGGGATTTGCATAAAAGTTCTACAAACTTCAAAGCTGCCCAAGGACAACTAAGAAAACCAACTACTGTGGTGTGTTATAGGTGTAGATGGAGCCTACCTTCTCTATGCACGCATCATCAGAATGTTTCTGAGATATGGAAGAAATGAAGGACTCCCAGATATCACAGGCATACACCCAAGGAGCTGAGATCAAGGACCCCACACACTCTCCAGCTGCTAGGTATGACTTACATGGTACTTCAGGAAAGTAACAACATACCTCATTCCTTTAGCTTTATTAAATGTTTAAGTTCACGTACAAAATAGAAGACTCTATTGTGTAATTTCAATACCTAATCATGTCACATTAATATGTTCACTTGAATTTTTCCTCTGCCTCCTGATCCCCATTGGCCCTGTCTTGCTAGTCCCCACTTCTGCATTTATTTCAGATGTGGTTTGTGGAGTAGCCATCCTCACAGAACAGCTGTCAGAATCCTGCACATCTCTCAAGTCAGTAAAGGAAACTTCTAGCTCTGCACGTCTCCCTGTGTGTAGGTCCCTCAGGCCATGGCCAGTTCTTCGTGTGCAGCGTTATTTTAGGGAGACTTCCAACCTTTATTTAACTCTGAGTTGTATCTGGATATTGCAGGCAATGATGTGAATTCCCCTGTGCTATGGGAGGGTAGAAGTTGGCTTATAGCCTGTCAGCATAGCTTATTGAATAACTCAAGAACTCTGCTTTCTAAATGGTAGAGTTAGCTCTCCAGATTACTACAATTCCTATATATTCAACCCAGTGACAGGCACTATCAACTTCCACAGAAGACAATGCAAGTGGAAATTGAAGCCTGGAGCAAAACTCATCATTCGTCCTCATACTTTCTTCTAAATTAAAAGCGTTCATTGAATTGCATTCTGATTTCTCTTCCTTTTATTCTAGAAGTTTCTCACCAGTGAAGATTTTCTTGTAGCTTTCTCCTTCATACAGCATCCAGAACATCTGCATGAAGCTACCCAGGACTGAAATTCCGAAGGTCAGAGAAACTCAGACACCTCCGGGAGCCAAGCCAGGGGTCAGATCCCCAGATGCATGGAAACATAAGCTTGGTTTGATGCTGCTGAAACCTAACTAAAAGACACCTCTGTTGTCAGTGGACATGAGGAGCTCAGGGCAGAAGGGCAAGGCAGCCAGGTTTCCCGATGAGTGAGGAGTCTGGCCTGTCTCTCCCAAGCTCCTTTTGTCAGGCAGGCTTAAGACACAGGTCCATGAGGTCAGCACATGATCCCAAGAATGTGCAGCGCTTTCCCTAAACTCAGGACTGGATCGAGACTTCAGAGCATCCTCACTATGATGCTGATGTGCTTGTAGCATGGTCAATGAGAGACCACTATTGGTAGGATCTCACTGTCATTGTTATTAGGATAGAACCTTGCTCATACCACCCAACTGTGACCCAACTGTGAAAAACTACAGAGAAAATTTAATTAGGATGGAATTGCATAGGAGAGAAGGATAGTGGCTTGACAGAAATGTCATTGGTGTCACAACAGGGATGTATCCAGGAGACACAAATCATGACCTATCCTCCTACAAGGGTCTTTGTTTACCTTCCAGTAAGAAAGCCCAAGTTAAAGTTAACAGAAGTTTTTGTATGTATCGGTTTAATTTCTGTGTTGAGGAGAGTTGGAGGCCCAAGCTACTCCTTATAATATAGATTAAATGACCTTTATCTAAATACATTTTATTCATCAGCCCCCTGCACTCAGACAAGTTGGTTTTAGAGTTGAAATTGGACAACAGGTTTTTCTCTTTCTTTCTTTCTTTCTTTCTTTCTTTCTTTCTTTCTTTCTTTCTTTCTTTCTTTTTCCTGGAGGAACCTGATCCCTCTGATTTTTTTTTCCTTTCTTCAAACTAGGGAGCTGTGGTCAGAAGAGCCTGTCACAGACAGGGAGAGTCTTCACCTGGGAAAACAAACAGACAAAGAAAACATTTACATACTGCTTGTATTTGGTGCTGTAAAAAGAAGCCCTATAAGGCCTTTCAGGCAATGGGGCTTTGAAAAGGAAGCCTTGATTAACGCCTAATCTGTCTGTTTCCTGCCCCAGTTTCTTTACCAATGACAACATTAAGAGAGGTTCCCTGGGTTATCCTGAGGCCCCAGTGGAGAAGCTATCCTTCTCGATCCTTCTTTCTAACTGCAGATATTCAAGCTCACTTCCTCCTTCATTGCTCTCCTCCTTTCTCCAAGGGGGAAGGGGACAGGCAGGATTTTAATATTGCCAAACTTGAGAAATAAAATAGAATGAAGAGGAGAGAGATGTGGGATAAGGTTTTCCTGTAGAAAAGGGCTCATGTGTTCAGTACTCCTCAGGAAAGCAGTGTGTTGTTATTGTGCTAGTTCCACAGGATTGAGTGTTTGACTTCTCTTGTGCATGTGCTTTGCAGTCCCAGTCAGCAACACACAAAATCGCCTTCCACACACCAACCATTAAGGTTTAAAGTAAATGTCCTGGAGTCTCACTTTTTTATACACCGGGTTCTCCACTAGTGGTGTTGTTTAGACAGGGCGTATAAACTTTTAGGACATCTGGTCTACCTGTAAGTGTACAGGAGAATTCCACACTGGCTCTGCTTCCCACGTAAGCCCCATGCTCTTTGTTCTACCAAACATACAGAGACTCCATCGCTGTGAATTCTGCTGTGTGCCCCACTGCATGGACTGAACCTTCAAATTCATGAAGCAAAACAAATCATTCTTGCCAGAAGCTGTTTTGTTACAGCAACTAAGACACTGAGCAACTGGAATCTTTAGTTTTGGGCTGATTGGAGCTCAGAATGAGTCAGGGCATCACATCTTGATGCAGAAAGTGCTGCTCTATCAATATCTGAGACAGACAGATGAGGAGGACACCTGCCTCACAAGGTGTCTTCCTCATTCTGAGTAAACTCCCACAGGTGTCTCAGCTTACTACCAGCATGGTTGTTGTAGGAAGGAGGCAGTCGTTCCTCTTTAACTACCCTGACCTTTCTAAGAAGAGTCTGTGAGGCTTTCCTGTTCCACCAGAGAAATAGGTTCGAGAAGTTGGCCAGGTCTCTTCTATAGAAAATAAACTGAGTTACTTCTATGTAAACAGCATTATGGCACTGCTGCTACTGCTGCTGCTATAGGTATGGACAAAGCAGGAGGGGAAGTGGAGGCAGTGTCGACCCCAGTGCCCCTGCTTCTTCTCACTGACACTTACAATGTGCAATGTCACTGTGCATATAGTCTCCTGTTCCATTCAGCATAGGATCTGGTAGGAAGCCCTCAAAGCTTACTTCAAAAGCTCAGGCTCTAAAACTTCCGTTTTCTCCTTGATCTATGGTGCTCACCTGTAGGAAATGCTTCCCCACTTTGTTAAGCAGATAGATCCTCCCCCTCCTGCATAAACTGGAAGGATTCTTGACAGGATCTGAGTCATTAGCACCTCTGGGAAATGCCAAGAGAGTCCCCAGTGCTCTCCCTCCTTTGCCTCTGCATGTTGGAAGCCCATGTTCCCTAAACCCTCCGGCGTATATCCCCCCTGATCCTTACACATCTGATTTATGGAAATGAACAAAGCTCCTGTGTTGGCAGGGTCGTCCCCAACATGGGTGTGTACAATAAAACACATCTGATGTTTTCAAATGAACACTTTGTCTTAAACAGCAAACGATAGGATTACAGTGACAGGCTGACAAAACAAACCGTCACTCGGCAGCTGTCACATCCATCTCTAAGCATCTTCCTGGGATCTAGCCAAGACACAGAGAGGTGTGGGGACACATAGACAGCCACAGCCGGATGGACAGTCAACACTGCACCTTTGTTATTTTACCTTAAATCTTTTCTAAAGCAAAACCTGCCTCTTTATTGAGAACCTGCTGAAAGCACACATTTTGTTTTTAATCTGGACCAAGAAGGAGTGTTTGTTCTATCTTCCTTACTCCTTCCCTCTTTTAGACAATGCCCCAAACCTTGAACATTTGCCAGAACACAATGCCTGCCATTTAGGTCATCCTTAACACTGTCCCATTCTTCTTGTTCGGTCTAACAGAAAGATAATTGAATTATTAAAAAAAAAAAAAAACATCCCAGGGCTTAACTTTCAAATATTGACCTCAACAGCTTTTTCAGTTTCTATCAAGTTAGGTGGAAGGTAGATATGAGCAGGAGAGGATGCAGACTGGGCCTAAGCCCTGGGCATTAATTTTAGCTCTGTGAACAACAGATAGGTTGAACGATTACAGGACAGTTCTCAGATCATGAGTAATTCTAGTTCAAGTCACTTACCAGCTGGAATAAGCACAGATGAGTCATGAGCTTTAAAAGAGTAGCTTGTTTAAAAGTCACCAGTTATAGGAGAGAGGATCCGCTGTCTGGTGTGAGCTAACCACTGGGCTCACTTTGTTCAAGCAGGGGTGAAAAGGGTGAGTAGGGAGGGCTACTCAGAATCATTTTCTTGAGTGAATGATAAGGCACAACTGTAATGGGTGACAAAGAGCTGAACTTGTACAATAATACACCTAGAACTCTGGACAGAAGTTGACTGCCCTCCATGTTGAGGAAACTCTGATACCATAAATGGGTTAGTTATTTAGAGTCCAGTGCCTCAGGAGGAGTCTGGAACATGGTCCAATCTTAAATTGTAGTTGTGTAGAGATGCCCTTAAAATCTACTGATTTAACTTGTCCCTGACCTCATGCACCATCAAGCAAAAAATAAATGATGGAGTTAAAGTAACAGCTTCAAGCCAGAAGCTTGGGAGGTTTGTTCAGTGGTTTCCTTCCATTTCTGACTTTTTTGATTTTCAGATCAGTGTCCTGACACTGTGACTGCAGACATTAAAGTGAGCATCCGGGTAGGACTGGTCATTAGTCTTCATGTGGCACCCTGGGACTTTGTGCAGACGCCTGTTCTTCCAACAAAGTATATCAACACCACCAGTGCCCAGATTCTATTCTGCATGTAGCCTTGCAAGAAAACAAATTTTAAGAAAAGTAAGAGCTTGTTTCAGAGAAGGGCAGAGGTCACGACTCACGGGTAGGAAATGGTTCACTTGGATCTGGAGAGTCACTATGTTCTGCCTCCAACACCAGCTTCAGACTAGCTCCCTCTCTGCAGCTGCCTCCCTTTTGCTTAAGCCTGGGAACACTGGTTGTGCTCCAGGACACACTTCTGCCTGTTTGTGTGCTTGTTATCTGCCTTTCTCCTGCTTCTTGTCAGCTCTGCTTCTAGAATCCAAGCCCCACAGCAAAGGGAGCTTGGCAGTATTAGATTCTTTGGAGGAAGCAGAGTTGTTGCTAGCAGTTAATAAATATTTAAGGGCCGCAGGAATAACATGGAAACCTTGAGTGAAAGCTCACACCTGAGCTAATAGTCGCTCGTAACTTCCCGGCAGGAAAAGACAAGGAGCAGTTCTTCTTCACAGTATGTGTATTAAGGGAGTGGTTCTCTGCCAATAGAAGGGGGAAGGAAGAAGAAGAAAGGAGGAGGAGGAAGAAGAAGAGAGAAAGGGGAGGCAGAGGAGGCAAGAAAAAAAGAGGAGAAAGGAGAGAAGAAAGAAGAAAAGGAGGGGGAGAGATAGAAAGGTAAAGAGATAGAGTTGATCCTGCCCTTGGCTATGAGCTAGTTATTTCAGCACACCTGTTTTAAACCCATATTTACTCCCAGAGATGTTTCAGCGATCATCCGTTACTGAGACGCAGACATATTACCATGAGAGATATGCATCCTAAATTCAGGCACTGGCACTGCACTCTGGGTCCTTTGAGTAATATGTCCCACATTGTACCTTGCCCAGAAACCCCCAGCAGACAGTCTGCAGATGCTTGGGCCCAGCCATCTCACACATTTCTTCTTTCCTTGCAACAGTCCTCAGTGGTATTGGGTAAGAGGAGTGGCCTTTCTTGCCCAGGTGATCACAATTGCACTATAAAAAGTGCTGAGAAACCACACTGTTTCCTTGGTATGGAGGCACTGAATAACTGAAGAGCTTTTGGTGTGCTATGAACCTTGTCTTTGATTCTGGCTGCCCGGAGGGCTGGTTGGGGACAGGGTTCCTCACAGTAGGGCACTACTTCAGTTCATGAGGAGCATGGTCAAAAGCTTATACAGATCTGGCTGTGTGCCTCAGTTTCTCCCTATGTAAACTAGACACAAAATTGAGTCTGCATTCCTGTGAAGATGAAATGAATCGGATCATGTAAGAACAAAACATGCCTTGTGTGTATTCAGTGAGCATCCAAAGTTCAAAAGCTCTTACTTTTAGCAATAATACAACTTCATGCACAACCTCACTGATGGGTATCTTTTAAAGAAAGTTACCAATTTCTCAGTATTCAAGAAAGAATTTTTGCTCTCTTAAGCTCTTGCTCTTATTCTCACTTCTCCCCCTCCTTCTCCCTCTTCTTTCTCCTTTCTCTCCACGTGGCCACAGCCAGCCTCACTTTTTACCCCCTCTCTCTTTCTCTCTCTCTCTCTCTCTCTCTCTCTCTCTCTCTCTCTCTCTCTC
>JADRCD010195762.1:0-24878 GCA_019843815.1 Montemys delectorum | reverse complement strand
ACACACATGCACACACACTCACATATACATGCACAAACATACATACACACATACATACACACAAACATACACACACATACACACACTCACATATACATACATACACACATACACACAAACGTACACACACACGCACACACACTCACACATACACATACACACACACACACACACACACACACACACACACACACATACCAGAATTCACAGTTGCTCTTTCCAGTCTGGCTCTATGACTCCGCAGAAGGGAGCCTTTTTGCTGCCTTCATACTCATCCTTGTTTTCTTTTCATGTTTCTTTAATATTTGATGCTGTGAGCAACAACTGCCAATCAGATTGTCAGCAGTGAATTGCCTATCAACTTGATCATTTTTTTCATTATTTACAAAATCACTATTGAATTTGTCCATGAAATGATTGATAGCAACGTCTTGTGTCGAGAAGTAGAAAGTGATTCGTGGCAAGCCACCATTCAGTTCCAATGAAGACCACCTGCCAAGACTTCTCCAAGGCAAGTCACCCTGGTACCAGGCAGCTTCTGGGGTTGGTAATCAAGTGATTGAGTTAAACACACACCAACTACAAGAAGCCCAGTTTCGGAAACAATATAGCAAATGTCCAATGGGACACTTCAGTCCCATTTAATAAACCCCAACAATAACTGTATCAATACCAAAGAACAGTTTAAAAAGTTACAGACCCTTCACACATGCTGTGTGACTCTCCTTCAGCTAAGAGCTGGTTCTTTCAGACCTTGCCTTGCCACAAATAGCCACGCCTTTCTCTAAACTCCTGCAAATAGACACACCTCTCTCCAAGTTCCTGTTACCCTGGAAATCCTTCCTCCAGAGACTGAAGATGAAGATGCTGATTCGGCCAAGAGTTGCTGATAGACTTGGTGGAGGGTTTTTGCTCTACCTACCTGCCTGTAACAAGGAGAGTTGAATAATGATGGAGGACTGAAAGCACAGCATGCCTCTGTCTCATTTTTTAAACCCCTTCTCATATTCCGGTTCCCTTAATTTTTCAGGCTCCGACTCCCATTCCAGAAGACCCGTTCGTGTGTGGCTGCAGGCAGCCACAATGCTGCACTCCAGACCCTATAATAAATGCTTGCCACTACGTTGCCTATTAACTATATCTAGGACTACCCAAGTCCCTCCCTCCAAGAGCATTATCTCGTAGGTGACTCTGCAACACTAAATTCTGATTCCTATGGCACCATGTGGATGCTCAATAAATACCATTCACAGAACATATGACTGAGGGGTCCTTTTGTGGAACTTAGCACTTAGGGCCTTCAAAACCCGAGAGTTCTGTGGACAATTCCACAGGAGGATCTAAAGACCAAGGCAGCGATAAGCTATGGTTCTAAGTCTACAGAACTAAAGTTTCTAATCAGCTATAGGATATAAGACAGTACTGGATGTATACTTCAAACTACTTGGAAATGTTTTATTAGTGTTTATCGTATGCTTTGTAATAGGTACAAAGGCAGATTTTAGCCAAGAGTTGCAGCACTTACTGATTCCACATGATAATGGACAGCCCACCCCATACGCTGCATTCCCATTTGTCATTTTTACAGCAAATGCCAACAGTCATTTCACTGGTGCTAGGGACCAACTGCTTGGGAGGCTAGTGATGTCCCATGGAAACCCAACCCAGCAGCAGTCATATGAATAGCCAAGCCATTCTTTGACTATTGAGGTTGGGTGCTTTGTTTGTTTGTTTGTTTTTTTTCCTACAGTTATTTTTTCTTTTCCTTGTTTTTTTCCCCACTATTTTGTACATGAGCTTACTGGTCATACATGTGCATATTGTCTTCCTACCAGCAGCTGCCACCCTTCCTGGACAGGTCCACAGTGTGCTGTAGCTTGTAGCATGCCTCTTGATCTTGGCTCTCGCTTTCCTAACAGTCCCCTAGAGTCTTCTGCCGTGACTAATAACCCTTACTTTTGAAAAGACTGTAGCCACCGTAGTTTAGTATTTTACCAAAGTATTGATTCTGACCAGTACAAGCAACAGAGATAGCGCCTCTCCTTGTGATTTCTGTTGTTGTTGTTGTTGTTGTTGTTGTTGTTGTTGTTGTAGCCTAAAATAGCATGAAGCCAACATGTAATCAAGGATGACCTTCATCTCCAGATCTTACTACCTCACCTGCTTAGCACTGGGACCACTGGTGACTTCCACTGTGGCCAGTTTATGTAGTGCTAGGAACTGAACTTTGGAGACAGATGGGCTTTGTGCTTGCTAGGCAAGCTCTCTACCAACTGAGCTGCATCCTCATATTTTAAGATTGATTTTTTTTCACCACCAAAATCAGAATGCTAAACTGAAATAGCATCCACTTGCCCACACCATCTGTGATCTCTCCTCTCCAGTACAGAGCAATAGCCTTTTAATGCACGGATTCTTCCATCATTTTCTAATGAGATTTTTTTCTAATACATATCATTTCTTTTTATAAGCTCTTCCATCTCCTCTAAGCCCCAGGCTTTTGAAAAGTAGTAAAAGGTATGTTAATAATTCCTACTTTTTTTTAACCAATACCTCCATGAAGCATGTTAGAACACAATAGACTATGCTTGCATTGGAACACACAAAGGGAGAAATGAATACAAGAAGAGAAACCCCTCACCGGCGATCAATCTCATTTTGACTACAGGTCTGGTTAGTCTGTGTCCAGACGATCAATTGTTGATTCTTAGCATATCTAACCCTCTCATCCCAATGCCGTTGTGTGACATATGCCCCACATGAAATGTTGAGTCTTTACCTATCATAAGAGCCAGATTTCACCATGCCACTAGCCTGCCTGAAATGTTTCCAAACCTCAGGACTGATTTCAGAAGTAAAAAAAAAAAAAAAAAACAAAAATAGTCGCGAAAACAAAAGTATACATGTAGCTTGGCTGGTGAGATGCCTGCTTATCTGTCTTTGCCTGGACCAGCTTCATCCCTTGCTGGGTCTCAGCACTCTCACCCTAAAGCCACGTGTCACTGCTGTATTCATTTTCCAGTCTTTGTCCATGCTTTCTAGAACTCTCTTGTTCTAATATTTCTTGTTAGGCATACTTGTCCCTTTGGACTCTCCTCTGGCCTCACTCCTTCCCTTCTCCTCCTTTGCAACTGAGATGCAACCATTCTTGGGTGTCTACTGCATTCCATGCAAACCACTATGTTGATCCTAGGCCCCTCTGTCTCTGTGAGAAACACTCTGACCAAGAGTCACTTAGAAGATAGGAGGGCTTATTTGACTTGTTCTTCACACACTGTCTTTCTGGGAAGTCAGAACAGGAACTCAAGAACTTGAAGCAGAAATCATGGAGGAACACTTCTTGCTGGTTCATCCAGGGGCTTATGCGTATGTAGCTTTCTTACACAGCTCAGAGAGTAAGAAATGGCACTGCTCACACTGTGTTGGACCCTCTGGTGTCAATAAAGATCCAGGCAATCTCTCACAGATTTGTCAACAAATCAACCTGGTAAAAAACAGTTACGTGTTTGAGCTTTAATCCCAGCACTTGGGAGGCAGAGCTAGGTGAATTGGATTTCTGAGTTCAAGGCCAGACTGGTCTACAGAGTGAGTTCCAGGACAGACAGGGCTATACAGGGAAACCCTGTCTCAAAAAAAAAAAAAAATTATAAATGGAAAGTTAAAAGAGAAATGATATCTAAATTATGCTAAGGGCAAGTCAATGAATTGCAGATTTTGTCTCATAGCAGATAGTTTTTGGTTACACAGGACTTTCTTAACAGTCAGCTCCTAATACTTTACAAATTGCTGTTGTGTACTGTCTGTTTTACTGGGTATGATACAATTAGAGTGATTGTTCTTTGGTTATTTATTTCAGGTAACATTAAGAAAGCTAAACAAAGACATTCAAATCAAGGTTCCAACTTGATCTAAATGAATATTTAATTTTGTAAAAATTAATTTGACCTATTTTTTACCCTCGTCTATCCTTTTGCTCACTGAAGCCCTTCCGTTCATTATCATAGGATTAACTGTCAGAGATTTCTAATTAACATTATCCCTAAGCATCGTTCAGGTAGACTTTCATGTCTTGTGGCTTACCGAAAGGGCTGTAGTTTGTATTGGACACACTTTTGTTCCCTTTTAAGTATACATAGCAAATATGCAGCATTATATTGAGGGTCAGAAAGTATCTGCTCTTAGACAGGGGCTGCCACCTGCATGTAATTATCCTTCGTGATTAATGAAGAAGGAGATCAAAGTTTCATGCAATTTTAATTTTATGCTCTAGGCTTGATGTGCAAAGGATTTGTACTGGGTAATAAAGGAATATAGGTGCGTTTTAATAAGCATGACAAATGAATTTTTTAAATGAGTCTAACTCATTAGTTAGGCCTATATAAACCTATGTGACCCTCAGAGGTCCAGTGGGGTGGGGAACAATCTTAATGCCTAATCAGTGGTTGTGTGGCAGTATTTTTACAAATTGGTTCCTATACGAAGGCAAGCACACATAAGAGTGTTTCTGCTGAGGTATGGCAAAACTCAAAACTCTTAGGAGTAGGATTTTGACTGCAAAAGCTAAATCACACTAGCAGCAGTTTGCCAAGAGGTTCCATTTGTAACATCTACCATGAGCCTCCAGAAATGCTTGGACAAAAATGACATCTTGGCAGAATTGACAACTCAGGAAATGAAGATTTGCTCTGACCCTGACATATGAGGTTTTCAAATAAGAAGCGCAAACAACTCTGGATGCTGTGTACAGATACAACACACTTTCCCAGATGTTGCTGATTCAAATGATTTCAATCTCCATATTATAACAGTCTGTCTTTCAACCTCCAGGGAGTAGCAAGGAAGTTTAGAGCCTGAAATTAAGATGAAGTACCCATTCTCTTCTAAATAAGCTCTGATGTAGATGTAACACAGTGTGCTGAAGAGAAGGAAAACAGATATAATATGTAGTTTTAAATAATAGATTGTGGAATTCAGAGCAAACCAAAACAATTTCTAGAATTTTTCTGAGATGGGCTATGTAGTTCTTTAAAAAAAAAAAATAATAATAATAATTTCCTGGGGCTGGAGAGATGGCTCAGCAGTTAGAAGCACTTGCTGCTTTTCTTCTTAGATTCCTAGCATTTACACTGAGGAGCTTACAAGCTCCTGTAGCCCCAGCTCTAGGAGAACAGACACATTCTTCTTACATCAACAGGCACAGACACACACACACAGACACACACACACAGACACACACACACTGAAACACACACACATTCACACACATACACTCACATGCACACACTCATAAGTAATATTTTTAAAAATATCTGAAATATAAGTTGCTTTTCATGGGCGTTTGTTTTTAAAACTTTTGGAGTAAAACTGGAGCACTGACAGGGACTCAACAGCATTAGCAACCTGTTTGTTCCAGGTCACCTCCACCACACTGTTGCTTTGTGGTGTCAGGTCTCAACAAGCATGAACTGGGCACCTAACGCCGACCCGAGTTCTTAGGTATACAGGGCATACCCCTGTCATAGCCAGCTGTGACAGGTCAGATCCCCTGAGGAGGAGCTTGGATTCCACAGTTACTCTTAGCAAAATTTTCTCTAGGAGGTAAAACTTAATTCTCTGAAGCAAGGGAAAAATTCTCTGGGGCTGGTAAATAAAAGGGGTAAACACACACACACACACACACACACACACACACACACACACACACATAAAGCTATGGGAGAAACTCTCCAGCAAACACTCCTAAGCAGTACAAAAACTACAATGCAGCCACATTCATTATTCTTTAAGTTAACAATTACAATGAGAGGGGAGAAGCATGTCTCTTAATACTTTTATATAATTAAACATTTTATCTAATACAGGTAAAAGACAAATTATTCTCAATAACCTACTCATATTCACATCTAAGCAATGATTCAGCTCATCCATGCCCTTTAAGATCTGAGTTTCTTCTTCTATCCTGTCAATAAATGTTGCTTGGCCTGCTAGAATACAATAACTTAGATTTAATCAGAATTTTAGTTCTGGGGGAGTTTATACTTTGGAAGGCCATGTTGTTATATCAAAGGATAGTCACAGGACTATAAGGTAACAATGACAGATGACAGTAGGCAAGGAGAAAGAGAAGGAAAAAGAGAGTTATTGCCAACTCCTTCGGAGATAGCACTTAGGACTGACGCCTGTCCATGTCTGCTTCCTCTGATACAAATGGCATGACCCATAGGCCACAGCCTCTCCAATATAGGCAGAGGATGCCTCCCATACTGAAAAATTCTTTGGAGACATATGAACATCTATCTACATGGTGACAATCTGTGACATAAGTAGCAAGCTGCATGGTCAAAAGTCTCCTCCCCAGATGCTCTGCTCCTGAGTACTCTTTGATGTAGGCACCAGGGCCTTCTCTTGTCCCCAGAAGACTACAAAGCTCCTATTGTAAGGAGAAAATCTTGTCTTTTACAACCTACAGAGCAGCCTAAGGCCAGAAAGTGAAAACTCTGAGGCTATGATAAGAATGTCTCTCTATGCATTCAATTGCCCTGAAAGTGGCCCCACCTGCCACCAGGCCTGCTCAGCTCACTCAGTCTAACTTCCTCTCGTCCAGTCTTTTCTCTGCCTCTCCTCCTCACAGCTGCCAGGAGCTCCAGCTTGCCTGCCCTGCTGTTTTCACTCTCAAACTCGATTAAAAGTGTCCTTGAGTTTCCTTCAGAGTCAACTTATAAATTCTTTTATCAATTAAAAATATGCAATGTGACAAAACAGTTGCTAAACATTTAGGGATTTACTTAACTCCTTAAGTCTTATAAGGACAACGTGAGGTTGGTTGCGTTTTACCACTTGTTTTAGAAGCAGGAAAACAGGGCGTACAAGGGCATGTACACACCCCCTATGGAAATGCAAATATCCGGGAAACAGTAGAGTAGAACGTACAACACACGTGCATCAAGAGACTGTGCTGCCAGAGTACTTCAGGGAAGTGCTGGCTGCACACCGAGGCCTCAAATTCCATGATGGCGTGCACGGAGTTCTAGAGAGCAGAACTGAGAACTAATCAAGGAGTTGGAAAAGCACTGAAACCTACATGGAAAAAAAAATGGCATCCACGCTGTAGTAAAAACGGCAGAGAGACATGAGCTTCTCAAAAGGCAAATATGCAAGGCTAGGGACATAGCTCAGTGGGAGCCGTGCAAGCTCAAGGACCTGAGTTCAATCCCAGAAGTTACTCTCTAAGAGCCAGGCATGGTGTACAACAAGTCTATAATCCCACAACTAGCAAGATGGAGACAAGCTGTTCCCTGGGCCTTTCTGGACAGCCTGCCTAGTCAATGTAGCAAGTACTAGGCCAGGATGAGACTGTCTCAAAACAACAAAAGGTGGATGGCACCGTGGGGCAGCACTCCGAGTTGTCTCTGGCCCTCACATGTACCTGTGCTCACATGAATGGTGCACACGTGAACACACATATGAGCAATCTTGTGAATTACCACGAGGCCCCTGTTGCACCAGAGCCAAGACTAAGAAGGTTGAGGGGCAACTGAGCCTGCGGGATCTTTCCATGCTGAGGAAGTACCACAGGCAAAGGCTGGAAAATTGCCCTGACTTTTCTGCCCTCCCAAAGCCCCTATCCATGCTACCTTATGGGAAAACAATGAAAATTGATTGGCTCATGGAAAAGTTCCAGGGGTGATTGCTCCTTCTAAGGGAAACTGGAGGGTTGTATTTGCCTTTTAAGCACCCCCATTTGCTCATCAAGATTCAAAAATTACTTGGAGCCCAGGCGACCCCTAATGGTCAAGTTGCATATTTACAATGAAAATGTTCTAACCCCAGAAAGCATGAGTAAGACAGATGCACAAGTAGAAGTAATAACTAATGTTTAATAAGCGTTTACTCTGTCTGGAATGGTGTGGTACACTTTATGTTAACCACTTGGCAAGTGAAATACGCAGATATATGCTGTCACTTTCTACTTTGTGTGAAGAGAAAACTGCAACATAATGTTGGGCATTAGCCAACAACGAAGGGACACAAGCAAGAGCACTGGCAGGCTCCAGCACTGAACCATAACTTCCTGTTCTGCCAGCTGCTGTTCAGTTTTCTTCTCAGTTGTATTGTCTTTGTCATTCTTTTGGACCCACTGAGTTTAAGCAAAGTCGCTAAAAGTAAGGATGCATGAGGAAGCCCTACAGAAACACACATGGCTTAAGTGTATTTTTAGAATATACTTTTTTTACAGAGCTTAAATTGAAGTACCCTATAAGGGCAGGCCATTCTCCTCCCAGAAGCCTAAAGTGATTGCATAAAAAAACAAAAAACAAAACAAAACAACAACAACAAAAGCAGTACCAGTGAGATATCTCACTATTAGCTATTGGTCAAGAATGCCTCAGAGACCTCCCCAAAATACAAGTTATGGTTTTCAATTAGTTAATGTTCAAGTTAACACTATTTCCTCGTTTTTAAAAAACAGAAAGGAAGAGTCAGGGAGGAAAAGAGACGGGAGAAGGTAGGCATGAGATTAAATGAAACGCACAACGCATTTGGATGAAATTGTCAAAACAAAGGACCCTGTAAAAAAAAAAATAGAATTTTATAGGCATACACTGAAAACTTAACTAAAATTACCAGAGGGTTTGGCCTGGTAGGTCAGATATGCTGAACTACCTGAAGCCACCACAAACATCTGACTCATGGTTCAGAACTAGAAGTACTATTCCTTTCTTCAAGACAGACTGGTTTCCTCTTTGAGAAAAGGTTCACAGAAAGACAAGTGTAGGAAGCAGAAGTGTGAATCTTTGCCCTGTAAGCATCTGCTTACACTCTCTGTGGGCCTTGCTTATTAAATCTGGACTGCTCTGTCTCTAGTCTAGGATGCCGTGTGCAGCCTAGAAGAAGAAATCTGTCTCTCTCCATCCAAGTGAAGAGTCCTTGAGTGTGGGTTTGAATCAGTGTGCATGACATTAAATCATCTGGCTAGTGTCTGCTTAAAGCATGCCTCTAAGAGCCCCTAGATTACTCTGTTACACTCCTGGGAATAACCACATAACTCAAGAGCCAGTGTGAGGGGCCACACTCTGCTCAGCTTCCCTGGGGGCTCCTTCGCACTCATATCTTTAGATCATTCTCTCTGTTCTCACCAGTTTCCCTGGCTAGCATGTCTCAAGACCTGCATCCTCTGTTAGCCAGCTCTGGCTCTACCCCTTCCATGAGCCACAGCTTTTGTTACTAGCCTCTCTGACACCAGGAACTATCACTTAGCACATCACTGTCCAACTCAAGCCACGAGTGAGCCTTCAAGAAGGAAGTGACGAAGGAGGGCAAAAAAAAAAAAGCAGCATACAAAGTAAAACAGACAGGAAATAGTCTTTCTGCATAAAGACATGTGGAATGCAATATAATTATAATCCGCCATTTAGAAATCCCTTACTCACGTATCCTGCTTTGTTTCACAAACTTAGGCAGACAAGTGCACCGAGCACAACACTCAACGGAAACAGGGCTCAGTGCTCTGTGAAGGTCTGCACAGGGCAAAACTGTGGTGGCCAATGCAGACACAAGAAAAGACAGGCCAGTAGGAGGGAAGCGCAGCAAATTTACTTTACCATGTGTGCTGCAACATGAAAATATGAAAGGAAATCCTAAAGACTCGGGAAAAAGTCATTATTGTGCTCCATCTCCCAGATGTGGGCAATCTTACGGAAAAAATGGTGGGGCAAAAGGTCTGACCAAGGGATAATAAACTCAGGAGGAACCAGCAGCAACTCCTGCATATCTTCCACTTGGCCTCTCTACAGACCAATCCTGGCCTTCCATCAGAGGCCCAGAGTGCTGAGAAATAAGGGTTTGATGACCTAGCTTCAGGGGAAGGAAGCGAGAAGAGAGTGGCCTTTCTAAATCACGTGGCTTGCTCTGGAACATACAAGGTTTCGTTTGTATGACTCACCAGGGAAGAGGAATGCCGCTTCTCACGACCCGCCTTTGGGAAGGAAGGCGGTGAGAGAGTCAGACATCTGGGCTCTGAAGCCACTTTCGGTCCCTTGGTTAATATCTTTAAAGCAATGGTGCCATTTAATTCCCGTGGCTGCAGACCAGCTCCTCAGATGGAGCTGTGAGTAAGCCCAACAAGCAGACTAACACCTGCCCTAACACATCAAAATTTGATGCATCTTGGTTCATGAACTAAAGGTCCCTTCATCTTAATCATTTAACAAGCAAGCACTTTTGTCTCCCTGCCTTCCCCACTCCTCAGGACTGGATAAACCAATTTTAGATTTTTATCAGCTTTACTTGAAAGTGAAAGAAAGCTTAATGCGACCAGTAGTTGGTCTCAATAACTGCCCCATAGGCTTTGGGCAAGCTGACACTAGGGTCCTTCCTGGAGACCTGGTGGTTTTGCTAGGATATTGTTATAATGTCTCATATATGTAGACCATGGAGAAGCTCTTGAATCTAGGAAAATCACAACCTGCAGAATCAGGTAAAGATAGCCACAGCTCAGAAAATGCTTTTTTATACGTCAAGAACCATGATAAGAAGAAGCCATGTTTCATACAAAAAGAAACTGAAACCAAAATCGAGGTGCTCAAGTGGACTTTAATGGAACCAACAACAATGTCTAGGGATAAGGAAACAAGACACTCGATGAGCAATTAGTGGAATATATATTAACACGTATATTGTTAAATTGGTATAGTAGTCCAATAAGCCAAGTATCAGCTATTATCTTCGAGTCATGAATAAAAAAACGAAGGCTTGTAGAAAACTCTTAATTCTTGGGATGATTAAGACATTATCACTGATATCACATTATCAGAATTTACATTATCAGTAAAGAAAGAGCAAGCTAGCTAGCTCTCGATCTATTTATAGGGACGCATGTACTGGAGATAATAGAGCTCATTTGTAATTTTTATAGTATTTTCTTATGAATATTCATCACATTGGGAAATTACCCAAACCTCCAACATCTGCCTCAGTAAACTTAGATAAATGGATTATAGACCAACTTCCTTTAAAGGTAATTTTTGGTGCTATTTCAAGATAACTGCTTTTCACAAAAGTTATTTACTCCATAGATTAAATGTCTTCATCAAAACATTGCAAAAGAAGTGATTTTTTAAACACTCACTCTCAGGTGCTGGAACTAACACATTGCTCCAGTTATGAATCTTTTATAATGCTACACCAATATGAGATAGCTTCACTAATATCCACTGCTCAGAAGAGATGAGACAAGTCTCAAGTTTCATCTAATGAGAAAAAAATCTGAGAAAGGATTAGCCTCTTTTTAATTTTCTCTTGGGGGAAGTACTATGTTTTTCCTGTATGTTTGTTTTTTGAGACAGAATCTCATGGATTCCCCAGGTAGTCTCAAATTCACTATGTGTCCAAGGGGATGACCTTAAACTTCTGATCCTCCTGCCTCTACCTTCCTACTCCTAAGATTACATATATGCTCCATTACCATCAGTTTATTAACAATGGTAAGAATTGAACCCAGACTCTCATGTACACTAGGTAACCTCTTTACCAACACAGATACAGTTCTAGCCTGAGGAACTGTTATCCAATAATTACATTCACTTTCCTGGATGTCAAGAGCAGTAACAGGTCAGCCTGCTTTCACAGTGGCGCGCACTTGGAGGTACCTTACCTCCACTCCAAGTTATCTGCTTGCGATCCCCATCTCCTCTTGTGACTGCAGTTCAAACTCCAGGCTCAGGAGCTCTGGATCTCTGCCCTCCTGTTCCTGGGACATGACAAGCAACTGTGAGAAAAGCTTTTCCAGAGAATAGGATAATTTTTAAATCTATTTAGAAAACAGGTGTGCAGACTCTGAAATGTGTCTGCCCCAACTAGAACAGAGGTCCCTTGAAGGCCCTGTAACAAGAATAGTTGATATTACAGTGCTATTTTCTGTAATTCAATATTCATCTAGTCAGAATTTATATATCTTAACATTTGCTTTTTTTTAATCAATTTTATTATTCTGCAACCATTAAAAATGTCTATATTTCAGTTTGGGCTACTACAAAAATGTCATAAATGAAGTGGTTTAAGGCTTTCTTAAGTGTCTTTCAAACACTGATCAGTTTTAACCAAAAACACAGTTACTCAGTTCTAGATATATAGGCAAATAAATTGGTAAGTAGATCAAACCCTGACTAATAATAAATCATAAGGAACTGTGTCATAAAACATTATTCTTTCATAAACATATATTTTTACCATGTACTAAAGATGAAAGCAAATTTTATACTAATAAACCTCTGTGCATGTTTATTTTTACTAGAAGTGATTCAAACATTCATTCATCTGAATACCGTATAATAGGATGTAAAGCATTTTCAGCATCTTTCAGAGTTGATGAACATCTTGATTTTATATAACCCAAGTGCTGAGACCTCCACTTCACATAAATTCATAACATAAAGATGTTTATGGCAATATGAGAAATTGTTGGAAACTCGATCCTAGTCCCAACCCAAAATTCACTTTACCATATTTTATAAAACTCATCACCAATTCAAAGAGCAATTTTCAAAATCAATCATTCCAAGTGACACAATTCAAAATAAACTGTGACACATGCTGAAAGGTGACAGTAAAAAAAACTTATAAAGTGTGTGTCTTCTGCAGTTAAAGCATTGTGTGTCTGTAAGAACTGAGATGCTTGCATGCACAACTGAAAATGCTGCAGTTCATAACATACAGCGTCAGAACTGGAGCCGGACCGTCAGGGGCTACATATTTCCATCGTCCAGGATGACGGCATGTGCAGGTTTAACGCTCGCCTTGCGTGCCTCAGAACCAGGGCGTCCCTGAGCAGGCACAGAGGCAGGCCTTGACAGGAACACCACGGATTCTCCGCACAACTGATTTTCAGTTAATTTTGGCCCTTACACTACAGATGCCTTTTCCTATGTCCAAAATTTTGCAATCCCGCCTTTCAGACATTTGCCACAGTTTAAGAGCTGTGGGCTTGAATAAATCTGGGAGCTGAAAATCTAAAATCAAGGGACTGAGAAATCAATGTCTAGTAACAATATTTTCCTGATGGTTAGACAACTGTATTCTGCTTGCAGCATTTAGAGGGCTCATTAATTAATTTCTGCATACCTCCAATAGCATCCCATTGGCAGTGGTACCTTCAACATATGCATTTGAGGCAAAAGGCCACCAACATGTAACACACAGCGACACACTGGTGCTATTTCTGCCTCAGTGTCTTGTGAAGAATCCGCACATGGGTATGTAGGAGTGGATATCATTTTATGTTCTAATACATGAATATGTCAGAAATTCTGTTCTAAGCAAATGTGGCTAGGGAAAGGCCCACATAACCAACAACTTCTTTTTACATGCTGATTTCTTTCAAAGGACCCTATTATCAATTTGATTCTTGTTGAAACCTATTTTCTGGGAGAGTAAGCAAGGAAAGTTGAAAATCAGCAGAGGCATGCTCACGGACAAATGAATTCTAGACCACAGAATGGCAGCTGCCTGCAAGGTGTTGTGTCCCCTTGCTACATAAGAGCTGACAGGCATAGGGGCTACCTGGGTAGTTAAACTACCTCTGCTCTGTCTGCCCTTAAATGTAATAACGTCATTTGATTAAGTCAGCCGTCACATTTAATCAGAGGATACTGGAGGAGATTAGGCGCTAATGATTAAGTAATGTTCAACCACCATAGTCAGCCATCTTATTAATTATTATATTCAATAATGTAGGGAAAGATAATTAGGAAGGCAAATGATGAAACCATCAGAACAGTAAACAAATTAAGTCAACATAGTTGCCAGAACGTATCCTCACGTAAGGCATTTTAAGTGGGTTACTGTGAACTTTTCTTTAATTGAATCAGCAGAGACCTGTAGACCACAAATACAATGCTTGTAAACTTTCTTACTGCTTATCGCAAAGTTTTCTCTGGGAGGCAATGTAAGCATTTTAGACCTGGAGAGATGGCTCAGCAGCTAAGAACATGTAATTCTTGCAGAGAACCCAAGTCAGCATCCAACACCCATGTCAGGCAGCTAAAAATCTCTAGGACCTCCAGCCCCAAGTGATCAGATGCTCTTTCTGAGCTCAAAGGTCAACAACTCTCATACATGCACATACCCATACAGAGAGACACACAGAGACACATAAAAATGTGACAAAAATCTATTTTCCTTAAGTACATGCTTTGTCTTACTGAACTGCCATTTCAACTCAAAACATCCACTTAGAGTGCTGAGATACATTCCTCTAAAATTAAAAGGCATAATTCAGATATCTATGTTCTACAACCATCCCACCACAAGCATCTGAAAGAGAAAGACCGAAGAAAGGGCAGCTTGCTTTAAAGTGATGAAAACCAACAGCAGTCTTTTAGAAGTCTCAAATTAGCTGGTTGCTCTTCACTGTCATACCTATTTCAAGTGCCTTAAAGTGTTCTCTCATTGATTTATACATCACCAGGAAGTAGCTAATAAAATAAGATTCGTCTGAGCATTTTAGTACCAAGAAATACAAACCTGTGTAACTCACAAAGTGTGAGCCTTTTAAAAGGTGGACACTTTTATCCTCCTCCCCAGTCTGATCAAGACAAAAACAGGGAGAAGAGGCAACAGTGTAAATACTAAGAGAAACAAATGGGCGGCATTCAGGCAGCCCTGAAAGAATCATGCTCTTAGAGATAACTCACAATCTGAACAGTACGTTTAGGGTGAAACAAGCTTTCCGTTTCATCTTGGCTTGTGCCTCCCAAGGAAGTCAAGTGGGCACAGTATTCTCATTGCAGAGATAATGGAACAATCTGGGGGCAATTCAGCGTCATCTATGTCAATGGACAAGTCAGAGCTTGGGCTGCAGCTGCCCGAGTTCCCTCCCTTAACTACTTCATGCTGTCCCCACCCACTGGAGTCCCTCTGAGAACAAATTGGCATTTTGGTGAACTTGGAAGCTTGGCAACAACTTGAATGACACTCAGCACTCTGATGAATGGCTCCAGCACTTCATTGGGATGCTTGCCAAAAAACAGTGTTACTACAGTGCGTTTCCAGCGACTCTCAACCGCAGATGAATTGCACATCAATTTATTTAAGTAGAAAGACGGCGAGCCTATTCATGGCCATTACCAGGTGCCGATTATGCCTGCTAGCATAGATTTCCCACTGTGAAGCCCTTTAGTCGCACCATGTGGCTTTCCCACTCCATTATGCCTGCTAAATGAATCAATCTTACCTAATATCATTCTTAAATATTTAATGCCAAATTACAATGCTGCCTTTTAAAGTCACTTGATAAAATAAAAGCAAAAAATTGTTCTGCAGAATGCACCCCACTTAAAAAACACCCATGAGGACATACTGGGATGGGCTGTTTGTCCCCTGGGGAGTGGGCCAATTAAAAGGATTTATTTGCTTATGTAGCAATCTGGGCCATGGGGGGGGGCGGGGGGGAGGAAACAGTAAGCAATTTAAGACTCACTTTCCTGGTTGAATCTATATTTATTGTAAAGCAGAGCTTGACCCAGAAAATTGCTTTCTGCACATTAATACATCTTTTACAGGACTCAAACAAGACATCATGTAGGAGAAATCAAGATGTCCCTTCTGGATAGAACACTGTTTTACTTCTGGATGGGGCTATTATGCAAATAAGTACAAGGCTGAATTTTTATTTATCAGTAGTAGTATTGTTACTTTAGCTCTCTGCCTCTCTGTCTCTAGCTCTCTGTCTGTGTCTGTCTGTCTGTCTGTCTGTCTGTCTGTCTGTCTCTCTCTCTCTCTCTCTCTCTCTCTCTCTCTCTCTCTCTGTGTGTGTGTGTGTGTGTGTGTGTGTATGGTTTGTGCATACCATAGAGTATCTGTGGACATTAGAGGACAAGTTTTCAGGAGTCAGTCCTCTCCTTCCACCCTGAGAGTGCCATGGATGGAATTCAGGTGGTCAGACTTGAATGGTAAGAACTTGTGCCTGCTGGGCCATCATGGTGGCCTGTCTCTGAGTTTTTAAAGGACTCTCAGTTAATTCAGATCAGAAGCCTTATTTTTGGAGTTTATTGATTCTATGCTTCTCTGTTAGATCTTCCATTTGACTATTTGCTTTGATGTTGTGTTTTGGTTTTGCTTCTAGGATTTTGTTTGTTTGGAGGGTCAGTTATTATTTTTTGTTTTTTGTTTTTTTTATTTGTTGGGTTGGTTTTTAGCCAAGAGATCCTGTAGCTCAGACTGGTCTCAAATGACTGCTTATGTGAAAATAACCTGGGACTTCTAATGGTCCTAATTCAGCCTCATGAATGCTAGAGCTACAAATTTCTGCCCCTATGCCTTCCTAGAATGCCCATTTCAATCTGTGCTTTTCAAAACCTTTTTCTTTGTGCAGCTGAGGTGAACAGAGCTGAGCTCCAATTCAAACCTTTGCCATCCTTCCTTCAGTGTTCCAGTCAATGCTTAGAAGAGGCAGATTCTGAGGAAAAGAAGGACACCCTTTGTAAGGTGGCTTCTGTCAGAGGTCCCAGGTACATGAAGGTGGCTTGAAATTTCTTTACTCAAATAAATAAATAAATAAATAAATAAATAAATAAATAAATAAACTTTCTATTGTAACTGCCATGGTAGAAGAGATGTTACAAGATGTTAGAGGTATTTCATCTCATAGATGGGGACCTGGCATGCAAGTAGGCTAACTGAAGATGATCACCTCTCCCTCCTCTCCTCCAAACTCAGTGCCCTAGTCTCTTTCCTAAGGCTGTAGCAGACAACCTGTTGTGGCCTCTCCTCGCCTTCTGTCAGCATACCCAGAAGACTAAGCAGATCTTTGTGGCACACCCTGTTTTCTTCCCTCTATGGACTCCCTCAGCCATCCCTCTTCTAGCCTATGCTCATTCCTAAGTGTCAGTTTCCAACACCTAGAAACACAATAATTCCAATGTTTATGCCTAGAGAATCCCAGAAGAATTCTCAAACAGGTAACACACAGCCATCACACTCCCCTGAGAACTTGAAGATGCAATAGAAACCAAGAAACAGTTACTGTAAAAGACAAGAATAGATACCAACACATAGAATTATAAGCAACCCAAACCCAAATACCTAGACACAACCAAGAACAAGAAAAGTATGTCTACACTAGAATCCACTAAACCTATCACAATAGCCACTGAGAATTATAGCATAACTGTAGCAAAAGACAAAACCTGAATAAATACAATGGATGTTCTTAAAGAGGAAATGAGTAAATCCTTCAATATCTATGAAATACTAGCGAACAATATAAGGAAAGGAATTAAATATAGAAGCAGATTCAATAAGGAACCTAAACTAAAGAAAATGTGGAAATGGAAATTTAAGAAATCAAATGGGAACCTCAGAGACAGGCCTTGCCAGGAGAATATAAGATGGAGGACAGACATCCAGGCATTGAAGACAGAATATAAAACAATAGATACCTCAGTCAAAGAAAATGCTTAATCTGAAGAATTCAAGGTACAAACTCTCCGGGAAATCTGGAACACTATGAAAAGACCTAATCTACAAGTAATAGGAATAGAAGAAACCTAGATCAAAGGCACAAAAATATTTTCAACTATGTCATAGAAGAAAAGTTCCCTAATCAAAAGAAGGAAATATCAAGTAATATCTATCAAGGTATAAGAAGCATATAAACTAGACAAGAAAAGAAAGTCCTCATGGCACCTAACAAGAAGAATACTGGGCCTAGAGGTGGTAGTACTTTAATCTCAGTACACAAGAGGCAGAAGCATGTAGATCTCTGAGTTCGAGGCCAGCCTGGTCTACAGAGTGAGTTCTAGGGCAGCCAGGGCTACACAGAGAAACCACATGTGGAAAAGCATTGAACATAGAGAACAAAGAAAGAATAATAAAGCTGCAGGGGAAGAAGACCAAGTAACATTTAAAGACAGACCTATCAGAAGAACACCAGACTTCTCAAACGAGGCTCGAAAAGCAAGAAGGACCTGGTCAGTTATTCCACAAATAGATTCCAGACCACAGATGCCAGCACTGACCACTACATCAGATAAAACTTTCAATCACATTAGCTAGAGAAAATAAGACATTTCTTGATTTAAAAAATCAAATTTAAGTAATATTAAATCTATAAATCCACCAATGCAGAAAAACTCCAAACTAAAGGGGTTAAGCATACCAAAAGAACATAAAGAATGGATAATTCCAGAGGGAAGAGCACACACCACTACCACACCACCAACAAAAGTAACAGGAAATAGCAGACACTGTGCATTGACATCTCTCAACATCAGTGGTCTCAGTTCTCAATTTCCTAATAAAAAACATAGACTACCAAATGGATTAAAAAGCCCTTTTAATATCTCCCAAGATAGACTTCAAACGAAAAATAACCAAAAGAGATATGGAAGGAAACTACGTACTCATCAAAGGAAAAATTCATCAAGAGAATATTTCAATTCTTAACATCTATCACCAAACAGAAGCGTATTCAAGTTCATAAAAGAAACACTGCTACAGCTTAAGTCATATACTGATCCTCACGCACTGATAGTGGGAGACTATAATACCCAACTCTCACCAAGAGACCAGTCATTCAGACAAAATTTAAAGATGGGGCTAAATGAAGTCATAAACCAAAACATAAACCATTTCACCTAAACACAATAGAATATACCTTTTTCAACACTTTCACAATTCATGGAATGTTCTCCAAAATTGAGCACATACTGAGACACAAAGTTTCAAAGTATATGAGAAAATTGAAGTAACACCCTTCATCTTATCAGACCACCACTGATTAAAGCTAGATATCAACAAGAGCAGAAACAACAAAAAGCTTACAAACTTGTAGAATCTGAACAACGCACTACTGAATGAAATGATCAAGACAGAAATTAAAAAATAAATTAGAATGTCTTTCAAAAATTAAATGAAATGAAAACAAAAATTCCCAAACTTATTGGACACAATGCAAGTAATTCTAGTAGGCAGGTTCATAACATAAAGTGCCTACATTAAAAAACTGGAAAGATATCACAGCAGTAACTTAACTGAAAGTATCTGAAAGCTCTAGAACAAAAAGAAGAACCACACCCAAAAGGAGTAGATAACAAAAAAGAATCAAACTCAGGGCTAAAATCAATAAATACAAACAAACGAAAAAGAATTAATGAAACAAAGAATTTGTCCTTTAAGAAAGTCAATAAGCCAAAGTAACTCAAAAGTAGAGAGATAAGATCAAAATTTATGAAATCAGAAACAAAAAAGGGGGACATAACAATAGATCCCTAGGAAATACAGAGATGCATAAGTCTGTACTTCAAAATCTGTATTCCACCAAATTGGTGAATCTAAAATGAGTGGATAATTTTCTTAATACCTCTTACCAAAGTTAAATCAAGATCAGATAAGCAATTTAAACAGGCCTATAATTCCTACTAGAATATAAGCAGTCATTAAAAGTCTCCAAGCAAACCAGGGCTGGGGAGATGACTCAATGGTTAGGAATACTGTCTGTTCTTCAATTCGCAGCACCCACATGGCAGCTCACAACTGTTTGTAGCTCCATTCAGTGGGATCTAACACCTTTACACTAATGCACATAAAATAGTATAGTTCACAATGATTTTAATATAGTTTCATATCAGTCACCTGTAGCTTTCTGTAAGACATGGGTAGCTACTATAACAGAACAAGTTAGTCTATTGAAATATCTACATGATCACCATACTGTTTTGCTCACAATTTTAAGATGACTTTACAAGTAAAAATAGGCAGACCAAATCCAGAAATGTTACTAGAATGATGACAGACTGGTATCTATCTAATAAGAGATTTTAAATATATAAATATATACATTATGAGTCTTTTTAAAAATCATTTTATTTGTTTACATTTCAAATGATATCCTCCTTCCCTGTTTCCCCTCCACAATTCCCATCCCATCACCCTTCCCTTTGCCTCTATGAGGGTGCACCTCCACCCATTCCCACCTTATCACTCTAGCATCCCCCTACTCTGTGGCATTGAGCCTGCACAAGACCAAGCCCCCCCCCCTCCCCCGACTGATGCCAGAAAAGGCCATCCTCTGCTACATATGTAGCTGGAGCCATAGATCCCTCCATGTATACTCGTTGGTTGGTGGTTTAGTCCCTGGGAGCTCTGGGTGGTCCAGTTGGTTAGTACATATTGTTCTTCCTATGGAGTTGCAATCCCCTTCAGCTCCTTTGGTCCTTCCCCTAGCTCTTCCATTGGGGTCCCAGACTCAGTCTGATGGTTGGTTGTGTGTATCTGCATCTGTATTGGTCAGGTGCTGGCCTAACCACTCAGGGATCAGCCAGACCAGACTGTCAGCAAGTGCTTCTTGGCATTAGCATTTTTTGTCCCTGTCTTTCTATTGGAGAGGAACAATTCTGGGTTAAAATTTTTGAGATAAGTGAGTGGCCCATCCTTAAACTAGGGCTTGCCTATCTACTGGAGGTGGTCTCTACAGGTTCTAGCTCCCCTTTGTGAGTATTTTGTCTAAAGTTATCCCTGTTATGTCCTGAGAGCCTCTCACTTCCCTGGCATCTGAGACTTTCTAGTGGCTACCTCCAGCTCCCCATCCCCCACTGCGACATATTTCTATTCAATTTCCTGACCCTCTGTACCTCTCTCCTGTCCCCTCCAGTATTACATACTGCTACCCTTATTCTCTCCCTCCTATCTCCCTCCCAGGTCCCCCTCCCTCCAGCACCCTCGATCATCCTGTTCCCCCCTCAATACAGGACTGAAATTTGCCCACCCTGGTCTTCCTTCTTCTTAAGCTCCATATGGTTTGTAGATTGTATCTTGGGTATTCTGAGTTTTTGCACTAGTAACCACTTATCAGTGCTCTTTGTGTCTGGGTTACCTCACTCAGGATGACATTTTCTAATTCCATCCACTTGTCTAAGAATTTCATGAAGTCATTGTTAATAGCTGAGTAGTACTCAATTGTGTAAGTGTGCCATATTTTCTGTATCCATTCCTCTGTTGAGGGACATCTGGGTTGTTTCCAGCTTCTGGCTATTATAAATAAGGCTGCTATGAACAGTGAAGCATGTGTCCTTACTACATGTTAGAGCATCTTCTGAGTATATGCCCTTGAGTGGTACAGCTGGATCTGCAGGTAGAACTATTTCCAGTTTTCTGAAGAACTGTCAGATTGATTTCCAGACTGGTTGTACCAGCTTGCAATCCACCAGCAATGGAGGAGTGTTCATTTTTCTCCACATCTTCACCAGCATCTACTGTCACCTGAGTTTTTGATCTTAGTCATTCTGATTGGTGTGAGATCAGGGTCGTTTTGATTTGCATTTCTCTGATAACTAAGGATGTTGAACATTTCTTTAAGTGCTTCTCAGCCATTTGAGATTCCTCAGCTGAGAATTTTTTGTTTCACTCTGCACCCCATTTTTAATAGGGTTATTTGATTCTCTGGAGTCTAACTTCTTTATTTCTTTGTATATTTTTGATATTAGTCCTCTATTTGATGTAGGTTTTAAAGATCTTTTCTCAACCTGTAGATTGCTGTTTTGTTCTATTGATATCATCCTTTGCCTTACAGAAGCTTAAATATATAAATATATTTTGTATTGATATATTAGAAAATCAAAATGTAGCAGATTTTAAGCTCACAAATGTGATGGCATATTGCTACTTTTAGATTTTTATAGATGAGAAACTTTTTAAATTTGTATGTATGTTTGTGTGTGTGTGTGTGTGTGTGTGTGTGTGTGAGAGAGAGAGAGAGAGAGAGAGAGAGAGGAGGGGGAGAGAGAGAGAGACAGAAACAGAGACAGAGGCAGAGACGGAGAGAGACAGAGAGAGACGGAGATAGAACAAACACCACAGTATATGTGGAGAACAATTCCTAGAGCTAGTTTCTCTCCTTCTGCAATCAGGGTTCTGGGGACGGAGCTCAGGTCACCGGTATGGTTCCAAGTGTCTATTCATTGACACATCTCCACAGCCCTTATAGATGGGAATTTTGGCATTATTTTTATGAGCCCAAGGGGAAAAGGGAAGATAACCTCTGGCTTAAAAGTCTCCTCTGTGAGGTTCAAAGTGCTACCATCTGCTGAGGGCTGCATGTGAAAGGCACACACATGAGCTTCCTCTGCTCTGTTTCCCTCAGTGAACAGAGACACAAATCTTGGCAACTCTTTTGCACTTAAAAGTTGTCTTGATTTTTTTCTTTTTTTTATTAGTATGCATTTTCTTTATTTACATTTCAAATGATATCCCCTTTCCTGATTTCCCCTCTGAGAACAAAACACTATTCCCTTCCCCCTCCCCCTGCTCCCTAACCCACCCTCTCCTACTTCCTGGCCTGGCATCCCCCCTACACTGGGGCATAGAGCCTTCACAAGACCAAGGCCATCCTCTGCTACATATGCAGCTGGAGCCATGAGTCCCACCATGTGTACTCTTTGGTTGGTGGTTTAGTCCCTGGGAGCTCTGAAGGTATAGTTAGTTCATATTGTTGTTCAACCTAAGAGGGCTGTAAACCTTTCAGCTCATTGGGTATTTTCTCTAGCTTCTCCATTGGGGACCCTGTGCTCAGTCCAATGGATGGCTGTGAGCCTCTACTTCTGTATTAGTCAGGCACTGTCAGAGCCTCTCAGGAGACAGCTATATCAGGCCCCTGTCAGCTAGCACTTACTGGCATCTACAATAGTGTCTGGGTTTGGTGATTGAATATGGGAAGGATTCCCAGGTGGAGCAGTCTCTGGATTGTCCTTCCTTCAGTCTCTGTCTTGATTTTAAACTTGGTCAGAAAACCACTGGACTGTTACTTAGTCACTCAGACTGCCAGGAAGAGACTGTCCTTTGCAGTTAGCTAGAAGGCAGCTCTGGATCACAATGGCCAGACTTGAGCATATATATGAGACCTCAAAGCCCTGCCTTTCTATGGTGATGCACTTCCTTCAGCAAGGCTACCTCTCCTCAAATAAGGCCATACTTCCTAATAGTACCATTTCCCATGAACCAAGAAAATTCAAACCACCACACTCAGTAATAGGTTGGGAGGATTCTAAGCTCTGCTTCAGATATCTGATTATAAAGTTAACTAGGAGTAAGAAATATTTAAGTGTTGGGTGAGAAGGTTTAAAAGTGAGGATGACCTTGGACGTGAGTCAATTAGATTTCTACACTTCAAAAATGAGCATGCTAAAGAACGCCATTGTCATAAAGGATGTCATTTATTCCATCTTAATAAAATCATGGCCAAAGAGGTCAAGTGGGCTGTTCAAGTTGCAAAGCCAGTTGAATGTAAAGCCAATTGGTTGCAGCTTAAATCTAACTCTGAAGTTTAGTTCTCTGCAGTGACACCATTCTGTTTTCCAAAGGAAGCTATCAGATGTAAGCTCACAGCTTTCAGGGGTCCACAACCAAAGCGCTCTGTCAAGCAGAGACCAAGGAAAGCCAGATGTAGTATAAGATGTGCTTTCATGGAGCAGCTGTTAAAGGACCTTGCCCAATTGAGTGTCCCACAATGTTCAAAATACCTTGTTCAGATATTTGGATTTCTTCTGAATTTCTGCCAATTATGGAGCAATTCTATATGTAAAGTTATGTTTTATTTTTATCTGAATTAAAATTGCTTTTGATGCAATTACAGAGCCAACTCCTCTGATAGCTAATCATACAGAGGCTGGAGTTAATCTCCTTAGTGGCTGTACCCATTAGGATAGTATAAAGCTTTGTTTCCTTTGTCAATCTGATTGTCTTTCCAAATGCTTAGGGCATCCAAGAGAACTACTTTGCACGTATCTCAAAGGACATTTCCAGAGGACTAACTTAAGAAGAAGCGCTTCCTCCAATGTGGACATCATCATCTCTTGAACAGAAATCATAGGATGGATGAAGATGGTAAAGAGACAAGATAACAATGGCCCGTTCTTTTCTGTGGTTCTGGTCTGCAGGGGTGTGAACTGGGAGCCTTACAGCCTGCTACTGTTGTGTTCACACTATGATGGGCTGCTTCTTTAAACCATGAGCAAAGGTAAGCACCCTAAGTTGCTGCTCAGCAGTCATTTGGTCACAGGAATGAGAAAAGTACCTACCAAACGGGCATGAAGGGGCCATGCTGCCTCTCTCTGTGATGGCCTGCTGGAAGAACTCATGCATGCCCATGAATCTAAGAAAGGAACTGAAAAGTGGGGCACAGATGACTGCACCCCCCCTGGATATTTCCAAAGGGGAATTCTTGGCTGGACCAATGAAGATACAGAAGGCTGTTCCATGTGTACTGTACAGCCCTATCTTTGTGAGATGGAATCCATCTGCAGTCACTTTGCCTTTTTATGCTTGATATAGTCACCACAGGACAGGTTTGTATAAGACAAAAAAGGCCATGTCATTGTGAACCAAGAAATATGGACTTGGGGCAAGGAAACTTTTGGTGCACGGTATTAAAGATAACAATGTAAGTATGCTTTACAAATGGAGTTGTCTTGCATATGTGGTCATATTCTGGTGTTTTTCATATTAGGGGCTGAGAGGTCATGTCCAATCTGAACTGTACTCCAAGAATGAAGCTGGTGGTTATTTGTTCTGGACCCAGTATTACCCACTGTAAAACTGTCTTTTCCTGATGAAAGAGTCATAATTCTGATTCCTGTTCCATGAAAGAAAATGACATGTGTTGTTTTTAAAATGCAACAATACAATGGTAGGGAAAAAGACCTCATTTCCTGGAAATGAATTTTGGTTAGAAGTGCATGTAAAGGGGACCAGACAAATGTGGGAACCCAGAACAAGAAGAGGCAGTTTGTCATGTAGGAGAGAGAGGAAGAGACAGTGCTGGCCTTCCTTCCCACACTCACATGATGTGTGTGTGTGTGTGTGTGTGTGTGTGTGTGTGTGTGTGTGTG
>JADRCD010195760.1:0-13377 GCA_019843815.1 Montemys delectorum | reverse complement strand
CTTGTATCTGTGGAGGCCTGCTTTGTGACCAATTATATGGTCAATTTTGGAGAAGGTACCATGAGGTGCTGAGAAGAAGGTATATCCTTTTGTTTTAGGATAAAAAGTTCTATATATATCTGTTAGATCCATCTGTTTCATAACTTCCGTTAGTCTCACTGTGTCCTTGTTTAATTTCTGTTTCCATGATCTGTCCATTGCAGAGAGTGGGGTGTTGAAATCACCCACTACAATTGTGTGTGTTGTAATGTGTGCTTTGAGCTTTAGTAAAGTTTCTTTTATGAATGTAGATGCCCTTGCATTTGGCGCATAGAGGTTCAGAATTGAGAGTTCATCTTGGTAGATCATACCTTTGATGAATATAAAGTGACCCTCCTTATCTTTTTTGATCACTTTAGGGTGAAAGTCGATTTTATTTGATATTAGAATGGCTACTCCAGCTTTTTTATTGGGACCATTGGCTTGGAGAATTGTTTTCCAGCCTTTTATTCTGAGGTAGTGTCTGTCTTTGTCACTGAGGTGGGTTTCCTGTATGCAACAAAATGTTGGGTCCTGTTTACGTACCCAATCTGATAGTCTATGTCTTTTTATTGGTGAGTTGAGTCCATTGATGTTGATAGATATTAAGGAAAAGTAATTGTTGCTTCCTGCTACTTTTGTAGTTACAGCTGGCATTCCATTCATACATCTATCTTCTTTTAGTTTTGTTGGAAGATTACATTTTTGCTTTTTCAGGGATGTAGTTCCCCTCTTTGTGTTGGGGTTTTCTATTTAATACCCTTTGAAGGGCTGGATTTGTGGAAACATATTGTGTGAATTTGGTTTTGTCATGGAATACTTTGGTTTCTCCATCTATGGTGATTGAGAGTTTTGCTGGGTATAGTAGTCTAGGCTGGCATTTGTGTTCTCTTAGGGTCTGCATGACATCTGCCCAGGATCTTCTAGCTTTCATAGTCTCTGGTGAGAAGTCTGGTGTAATTCTGATAGGCCTGCCTTTATATGTTACTTGACCTTTTTCCCTTACTGCTTTTAGTATTCTTTCTTTGTTTTGTGCATTTGGTGTTTTGACTATTATGTGGCGGGAAGAATTTCTGTTCTGGTCCAGTCTATTTGGAGTTCTGTAGGCTTCTTGTATGTTCATGGGCAACTCTTTCTTTAGGTGAGGGAAGTTTTCTTCTATAATTTTATTGAAGATATTTACTGGCCCTTTAAGTTGGAGGTCTTCACTTTCTTCTATACCTATTATCCTTAAGTTTGGTCTTCTCATTGTGTCCTGGATTTCCTGGATGTTTTGGGTTAGGGTCTTTTTGCATTTTGCATTTTCTTTGATTGTTCTGTCAATGTTGTCCATGTTATCTTCTGTCCCTGAGATTCTCTTTTCTATCTCTTGTATTCTGTTGGTGATGCTTGCATCTACGTTTCTTGACTTTTTTCCTAAGATTTCTAACTCCAGGGTCGTCTCCTTTTGTGATTTCTTAATTGTTTCTACTTCCATTTTTAGGTCCTGAATGGTTTTATTCAGATCCTTCACCTGTTTGTTTGTGTTTTCCTGCAATTCCTTAAGGGATTTTTGGGTTTGCTCTTTAAGGGCTTCTATTTGTTTACTTGTGATCTCCTGTAACTCTTTATGGGATTTTTTTGTTTCCTTTTTAAGGGCTTGTATCTCTTTATCTGTTTTCTCCTGTATTTCTTTCAGGGAGTTATTCATGTCCTTCTTAAGTTCCTCTATCAGCATTGTGAGATATGTCTTTAGATCCAAATCTTGCTTTTCTGGTGTTTTGGGACATCCAGGGCTTGCTGACGTGGGAGTACTAGGTTCTGGTGAAGCCAAGCAGTCTTGGTTTCTGTTGGCAGGACTCTTGCGTTTGCCTTTCGCCATCTCTTGATCCCTGGTGTTAGAAGTTCTTGGTGTCTTAGAGCTTGCTCTTTCCTTGCTGCCCTGCAACTCCCCTTCTACTCCTGAGGCCTGTGCCTCTCAGCTGGTCCCGCCTGAGTACTTGGTCTGAAGCTTGTCCTGGAGGGAAGCCCTGTGCTGAAGCCGGCCTTGGGGGCAGGGGTGTTCACTGATCCAGCACTGTCCCTCAGAAGCTGTGAGACTCCAGTCCCTGCAGCCCTGTGGCTCCCCTGTACTTCCTGAGGCGTATGCCTCCTGGCTGATTCCTGGGGCTAAAGCCCGCTCAGGATGCAGGCCTTCTTCTCGTAGGGAGGGGGCAGGGGTGATCGCTGAGTCAGCTCTGTCCCTCCCTTGCACTTCCTGAGGTCTGTGTCCCCCGTCTGGTTCTGCCCTAGCAAGACCCCAGAGACAAAATGGCGGATCTCACCTGAGTCCTTGGGCTGAAGCCGGCCTTGGGGGGAAGTCCTTCCCTAGCAGGGAGGGGGCAGAGGTGTTCGCTGATCCAGCACAGTCCCTCAGAAGCTGAGAGACTCCAGTCCCTGCAGTCCTGTGACTCCCCTGCACTTCCTGAAGCCTATGCCTCCTGGCTGATTCCTGGGGCTAAAGCCCGCTCAGGATGCAGGCCTTCTTCTCGCAGGGAGGGGGCAGAGGTGATCGCTGGGCCAGCTCCGTCCCTCGGAAGCTGAGAGACTCCTCTCTCTGCAGCCCGGCTGATTCCTGGGGCTAAAGCCCGCTCAGGATGCAGGCCTTCTTCTCGCAGGGAGGGGGCAGAGGTGATCGCTGAGCCAGCTCCGTCCCTCGGAAGCTCGCTACTGATTTATTTAAGTTAATTTTATATCCAGTCACTTTGCTGAAGTTGTTTATCAGCTGGAGAAGTTCTCTGGTAGAGTTTTTGGGGTCGCTTATGCATATTATAATACCATCTGCAAATAGTGATATCATTATATCTTCTTTGCCAATTTGTATCCCCTTGATCTCTTTTTGTTGTCTTGTTGTTCTAGCTAGCACTTCAAGTACTATATTTAATAGACATGGGGAGAATGGGCATCCTGTCTTGTCCCAGATTTCAGTGAGATTGCTTCAAGTATATCTCCATTTAATTTGATATTGACTGTTGGTTTGCAGTAAATTGCTTTTATCATGTTTAGGTAAGGGCCTTGAATTCCTGATCTTTCTAACACTTTTAACATGAATGGATGTTGTATTTTGTCAAATGTTTTACAGAAACTAAACAGGGACATGGTGAAACTAAGAGAGGTTATGAACAAAATGGATTTAACAGATATATAAAGAATATTTCACCCGAGAACAAAAGAATATATCTTCTCCTCAGCACCTCTTGGTATCTTCTCTAATACTGACCATATAATTGGTCACAAAATAACCCTCAACCAATACAAGAAGAATGAATTAATACCATGCATCCTATCAGATCACCATGCCCTAAGGCTGGTCTTCAAGAACAGCAAAAATTACAGAAAACCCACATACTGGTGAAAAATGAACAGCTCTTTACTCAATGATAACTTGATCAAGGAGAAATAAAGAAAGAAATTAAAGACTTTCTGGAATTTAATGAAAATGTTGACACATCATACCCAAACTTATGGGATACAAAGAAAGCAGTGTTAAGAGGAAAGTTCATAGCACTAAGTGCCCTGGAAAAAAAACTGGAAAGATCTTACACTAACAACTTAACAGAACACTTGAGAGCTCTAGAACAAAAAGAAGCAAACTTACCCAAGAGGTGTAGAAGGCAAGAAATAGTCAAAGTCAGGGCAGAAACCAACCAAATAGAAACAAAGAAAACAATACAAAGAATCAACAAAACCAGAAGCTGGTTCTTTGAATCAACAAGATATATAAACCCTTAGCCAGACTAACTAAAGGGCAGAGAGGTAGTGTCCAAATTAACAAAATCAGAAATGAAAAGGGAGAGATAACAACAAAAATGAAGGAAATTCAAAAAACTCATCAGATTCTACTATAAAAGCATATACTCAAAAAAAAAAAACTGGAAAATCTAGATGGAATGGATGGTTTTCTAGACAGATTCCACATATCAGAGTTAAATCAAGAGCAGGTAAACTATCTAAACAGGCCCAGAGTACACAAAGAAATAGAAATAATTAAAAACTTCCCAACCAAAAATATCCCAGGGCCAGATGGATTTAGTGCAGAATTCCACCAGACTTTCAAAGATACAAAATTTCCTCAAACTATTCCATAAAATAAAAAGAGAAGAAACACTACCTAACTCATTCTATGAAGCCACAATTACTCTGATACGTAAACCACACAAGGACCCAACCAAAAAAAGAAAACTTCAGACCATTCTTGCTTATGAATACCAGTGCAAAAATACTCAACAAAATTCTTGCAAACTGAATCCAAGAACACATCAAAACCATCATTCACCATGATCAAGTAGACTTCATCTCAGGAATTGGTTTAATATATGAAAATCCATTAATGTAATCCACTATATAAACGAACTCAAATAAAAAAAATCACATGATTATTTCCTAAAGTACATTTGACAAAATATTCATAATTTTTTAAAACTCTACAAAGGAGAAATACGTTTCCTCAATCTTATAGAGGATACCCACAAAAAGTTGGATGGTAACTTTGTTTTTACTGATATCCTCTTAGAGATTCTACCAGCACCTGACTAAGACTCACAGCCAATCACTAGACTGAGCCTAGGGTCCCCAATGGAAGAGTTAGGGGAAGGATTGAAAGAGTTGAAGAGGAAACACCACAGGAAGAACAACAATATAAACCAACCAGACCCCTCAGAGCTCCCAGGGACTAAACCACCAACCAATGAGTAGATCCACAGCTCCTGCTACATATGTAGCAGAGGACTGCCTTATCTGGCATCAGTGGAGAGGGGAGCACTGTAGAAGCTTATAGCCCCAGAAAAGGGAGATGCTAGAGGAGTGAGGCATGAGTGGGTGGTTGGTTGGGAAGCACCCTCTTAGAGGCAAAAGGTAAGGAGGAGGGGGCTTGCAGCAGTGAAACAAGAAAGAGAGAGAACATTTGGAATGAAAATAAATAAAATAATTAATAATAAAAAATAATTATTCAAATTAGATCTATCAGTTTTGACTATTCAAATTCCTTTCCATTTCAATATCAATTTTAGAACACATTGGATAACATGTATGAAACATTTTCTTTATACATTTTGATAAAATTGCATTGTACTATAGGTAAATCTTGGGAGATAATTAACACTACTGAGTGTTGAAATCCATGAACAGAGTGGATTATTATTTATTTTATTTTTCATTTCTTTTTCTACAGTTTTCATCATAGAGCTTTAGCATAACCTTTGTCAAATTAATACCTACATTTTTCATATTTCTGTACCATTGTTAGGTTTAATTTCCATTTGCTTACTAGAATATAAAATATTATTGATCTTTTATACATTAAGATATCTTTTATATTATATAATATATAATTGATTATAATATATAATATATAGAATATAGTTGATCTTTATGCATTAATGTTTTTCTGGAAATCTTTTAAAGCTTGTCTAAGAATTTAGAAGCATTTTTATATGCGTGTGAAATAGTTGGAATTTTTGTAGATACTAAAGTGTAAATAAATACTTTATGCATTGTCTTCTACTCTGTGAACATTTAGAAAAGTCTTGTCTTGCTTCATTGGACACTATAATAAATAGTGTAGAGATCGGGCATGCTTTTCTTGTTCCTCTTCTGAGGAAGAAAGCACAAAATTACTCAACAGTAAATACAACATATCTTAAAATAACTTTACTGAAACAAGTAAAAGACTTACATGAGTAAGTCATGTCTTTCATATCTTTGAAAGAAAGAGAAAAAGAAAAAAGAAAGACCAGAAGATTTAAAAAAAAAAAAAAAAGTCCCATGCTCATGGATCAGTAAGATTAACATAGCAAAAATGGCCGTGCTACCAAAACCAATCTACACATTCAATTCAATAGCCAACAAAATTCCAACACAAGTTTTAACAGATCTTGGAAGGTCAATCTATGTGGGCCTGTGTACCATAGGCATTCACAGAGATGTCTGGCCCAGCCCGGTGTGAGAGTTCTGGCGAAAGGAAGGGTGTCACTTCTCCCACCTCTGCTGCTGCAGTTAGCCTCACCTCTATCTCTGCAGTGTTTTCCAGGTCACTAAGTTGTTCCACTCTCCCCTGCACTGAGTCCAGAAGGGCTGGGTCTATGAGAGGCCTACTAGTCAGTAAAGAGGGCGGTGAAGCTTCAGGCCGAGTTTCAGGAGAGTAGACCTCTTCCCAAGTGTTACAGCTCTTACAACAAGAGGCTCAGAAGAGAGTAGATCTTTCGCACACCCTTAATTTCCTGGATAGGATTTATAAAGAGTTTTGAGGGTGATTCAGGGTTCGACAGCAGGTATTTCTCATTGATTTGGGCTGAGAGCCTGGGGAATCTTTATTTGCATGTAAGAAGGCTTGGTGCTGCTAATACATGACCAACATCATACACCTGTCCTGTGGAGGGGCCTGTGGGGGGTTCTAACTAAAACAGGAGCCAGGGACACAGGAGGCATAGTTGAACACCTTCTGTCCCATGCAGGCAGAAATTACCAACTACAGGGTCTCTGGGGCTGCAGACCTCTTACTCACCTAGGACCAGGTTGCCTGCACAGACAACCACCCCACAAATCTAAAACTATCTGGAACAAGAATAGAAATGCTAGAAGTCTTCCCACTCCTGATTTCAAGTTGTACTATAGAGCGATAGCAATAAAAATGTCATGATATTAGCATAAAAGTAGACACACATATCAACAGAATTAAATTGAAGACACAGACAAATATCCACCTGATCCTTGATAAAGAAGTCAGAAATACACACTGAGTGAAAGACAGCATTTTCAACAAATGGTGCTTGCCAAACTGCAGGTAGAAGATGCAAATAGATCCATACCTATCACACTGAACAGAACTCAACTCCAAATATATCAAAAACATCAACATAAATTCAGATAAACTGACGCTGATACAAGAGAAAATGTGGAACAGTCCTGGATGCATTGGCATCAGAGACTTTTTGAGCAAAATACAAATAGCACAGGTACTAAGATCAACAATTAAATTGAACTTCAAGATACTGAAATACTTGTGCAAGGCAGAGAAAACTCCTTCAGGCAAAGCAGCAGCCTACATAGTGACAAAAGAAGTTTGCCAACTACACATCTGATAGAAGGCTGATATACAAAATATAAAACGAGATCAAGAAACTCGATACCAAAAATCAAATAACCCAGTTTAAATAGGAAATTATCCATAGGTAAAACTCAAGTGGCTGAGAAACATTCAGCCTCCATACCCATAAAGGAAATGCAGATCTAGTTCTGATTTACATTGAGATTTCATATACATTGAGATCTACTTGAAGGGGTGTTGAATTTTGTCAAATGCTATCTCAGCATCTAATGAGATGATCATATGGTTTTTTTCCTTGAGTTTGTTTATATAGTGAATTATGTTGATGGGTTTCCATACATTGAACCATCCCTGCATCCCTAGGATGAAGTCTACTTGATTATGATGGATGATCATTTTGATGCATTCTTGGATCATGGACTGGCAGGATTAATATAGTAAAAATGACCATCTTGCCAAAAACAATCTACAGATTCAACACAATCCCTATCAAAATTCCAATTCAATTCTTCACAGACTTAGAAAGAGCAATTTGCAAATTCATCTAGAATAACAAAAAAACCCAGGATAGTCAAAACAATAAAAGAACCTCTGATGGAATCACCATCCCGGACCTTAAGCTATACTACAGAGCAATTGTGATAAAAACTGCATGGTATTGGTACAGTGACAGGCAGATAGATCAATGGATTAGAACTGAAGACCCAGAAATGAACCCACAAACCTATGGCCACTTGATCCAGCCAGTGGAAAAAAAAACAGCATTTTCAACAAATGCTCCTGGCTCAACTGGTGGTTAGCATGTAGAAGAATGCAAATCGATCCAGTCCTACCTCCTTGTACAAAGCTCAAGTCCAAGTAGATCAGGGACCTTCACATAAAACCAGATACACTGAAACTAAGAGAAAAGAAAGTGGGGAAGAGCCTCCAGGATATAGACACAAGGGGAAATTTCCTGAACAGAATACCAATAGCTTATACTCTAAGATAAAGAATTGACAAATGAGACCTCATAAAATTGCAAAGCTTCTATAAGGCAAAAGACACTGTCAATAGGACAAAATGGCAACCAACAAATTGGGAAAAGATCTTTACCAATTCTATATCTGATAGAGGGCTAATATCCAATATATATAAAGAACTCAAAAAGTTAGACTCCAGAGAACCAAATAACCCTATTAAAAAATGGGGTACAGAGCTAAACAAAGAATTCTCAATTGAGGAATACCTAATGGCTCAGAAGCACCTAAAGAAATGTTCAAAATCCTTAGTCATCAGGGAAATGTAAATCAAAACAACCCTGAGATTCCACCTCACACCAGTCAGAATGGCTAGAATAAAAAACTCAGGTGACAGCAGATGCTGGAGAGGTTGTGGAGAAAGAGGAACACTCTTCCATTGCTGGTGGAATGGCAAGCTTGTACAACCACTCTGGAAAACAGTTTGGCAATTCTTCCCGAAATTGGACATAGTATGACCCACAGGACCCAGCTATACCACTCCTGGGCATATATCCAAAAGATGCTCCAAAATGTAGTAAGGATACATGCTCCACCATGTTCATAGCAGTCTTATTTATAATAGCCAGATACTAGAAACAACCCAGGTGTCCCTCAGCAGAGGAATGGATTAAGAAAATGTGATATATCTACACAATGGAGTACTACTCAGCTATTAAAAACAATGAATTTATGAAATTACTAGGAAAATGGATGGATCTGGAGAATATCTCCTGAGTGAGGTAACCCAATCACAAAAGCACACACATGGTATGCACTCTCTAATAAGTGGATATTAGCCCAGAAGATAGGAATAAACAAAGTACAATCCACAAACCACAGAAACCCAAGAAGAAGGAAGACCAAAATGTGGATACTTTATTCCTTCTTAGAAGAGGGAACAAAATACCCATGGAAGGAGTTGCAAAGACAAACTATGGAGCAGAGACGGAAGGAAGGACAGTCCAGAGACTGCTCTACCTGGGATCCTTCCCATATTCAATCATCAAATCCAGACACTATTGTGGATGCCAGCAAGATATAGCTGTCTTCTGAGAAGCTCTGACAGTACCTGACTAATACAGAAGTAGAGGCTCACAGCCATCCATTGAACTGAATACAGGGTCCCCAATGAAGGAGCTAGAGAAAGGACCCAAGGAGCTGAAGGGTTTGCAGTCCCTTCGGACAAACAACAATATGAACTAACTAGTACCCTCAGCTCTGACTAAACCACACAGGGACTAAACCACCAACCAAAGGATACACATGGGACTAATGGCTCCAGCAGCATATGTATAGCAGGAGTTGACAAGTCGGTCATCAATGAAAAGAGAAGCCCTTGGCTCTTTGAAGTTTTATGCCCCATTGTAGAGGAATGCCAGGGCCAGTAAGGAGGAGAGGGTGGGGTGGTGAGCAGAGGAGGGGAGAGGGAACAGGAGTTTGTTTTTGTTTTATTTTTTTATTTTTTTCAGAGGGGAAAGGAGATATCATTTGACATGTAAATAAAGAAAATATTTAATAAAAAATAATATAAAAATTAAAAAAAGAAAAAGAAAAAAGTTAGACAAAATTGTAGTATGGCCTCAGTCAATTCTGCGACTGAAGGCAGGTTTAATTTTTCCCAATTTGTTTTTATACCATTTTAATTACATGCAAGTATTAAGGGCAAGCAGTACAATAAGGAACTAGCAAGGCAGTAAGCAAAGTCCTGTGATTACTCCTGTGACAGTTGTTTCCAAGGACCAGATGGGTTAAGTGCAAAATTCTATCAGACATTCAAAGAGGACCTAATACCAATACTCTTCAAACTATAAGGAACACTACCAAATTTATTCTATGAAGCCACAGTTACACCAATACCAAAACCACACAAAGACCCAACAAAGAAAGAGAACTTCAGACCAATTTTCCTTATGAATATCAATGTAAAAATACTCAATAAAATTCTCACAAACCAAATCCAAGAACACATCAAAACAATCATCCATCATGATCAAGTAGGATTCATCCCAGGGATCCAGGGATGATTCAATAAATGTAAATCCATCAACATAACCCACTACATAAATAAACTCAAAGAAAAAATGCATGATCATCTCAATAGATACTGAGAAAGCATTTGGCAAAATTCAACACCCCTTCAAGATAAAAATCTTGGAAAGATCAGAAACTCAAGGCCCATGCCTAAACATAGTAAAAGCAATATACAGCAAACCAGTTGGCAACATCAAACTAAATAGAAAGAAACTTGAAGCAAATCCCATTAAAATCAGGGACTAGACAAGGCTCCCCACTCTCTCCTTATGTATTCAATATTGTACTTGAAGTCCTAGCCAGAGCAATTAGACAACAAAAGGAGGTCAAAGGAATACAAATTGAAAAGGAAGTAGTCAAAATATCACTATTTGCAGATGATGTAATAGTATATTTAAATGACCCCAAAAATTTCACCAGAGAACTCCTAAACCTGATAAACAACTTCAGCAATGTGGGTGGATACAAAATTAACTCAAATAAATCAGTACCCTTCCTCTACTCAAAGGATAAACAGGCTGAGGAAGAAATTATGGTAACGACCCCCTTTACAACAGTCACAAATAATATAAAATGCCCTGGTGTGACTCTAACCAAGCAAGTGGAAGATCTGTATGATAAGAATTTCAAGTCTCTGAAGAAAGAAATCGAAAGAGATCTCAGAAGATGGAAAGATCTCCCATGCTCATGGATTGGCAGGATTAATACAGTAAAAGTGGCCATCTTGGTGAAAGCATCTACAGATTCAGTGCAACCTCCATCAAAATTCCAACTCAATTCTTCACAGACTTAGAAAGAGAAACCTGAAAATTCCTTTGGAATAACAGAAAATCCAGGATAGTGAAAACTATTCTCAACAATAAAGGAACTTCTGGGGGAATCACCGTTGCTGATCTCAAGCTGTATTTCATAGCAATAGTGATAAAAACTACATGGTATTGGTACAGTGACAGGAAGGTAGGCCAATGGAACAGAATTGAAGACCCAGAAAAGAACCCACACACCTATGGTCACTTGATCTTTGACAAAGGAGCTAAAATCATCCAGTGAAAAAAAGACAGCATTTTCAACAAATGGTGCTGATTCAACTGGAGGTCAGCATGTAGAAGAATGTTATCAATCCATTCTTATATCCTTATACAAAGCTCAAGTAAGTCCAAGTTAATCAAGGACCTCCACTTAAAACATTGAAAGTAAGAGAAGAAAAAGTGGGGAAGAACATGGAACACATAGGCACAAGGGAGAATTTCCTGAAAAGAATACCAAGCTTATGCTCTAAGATCAACAATCGACAAATTGGACCTCATAAAATTGCAAAGCTTCTGTAAGGCAAAGGGCACTGTCAATAGGACAAAACAGCAACCAACAGATTGGGAAAAGTTCCTTGCCAACCCTACATCTGATAGATGGCGAATATCCTGTCTATACAAGGAATTCAAGAATAAACTTCACAGAACCAAATAACCCTATTAAAAATGGGGTACATAGCCGGGCGGTAGTGGCACATGTCTTTAATCCCAGCACTTGGGAGGCAGAGGCGGGTGGATTTCTGAGTTCGAGGCCAGCCTGGTCTACAGAGTGAGTTCCAGGACAGCCAGGGCTACACAGAGAAACCCTGTCTCAAAAAAACAAAACAAAAAACAATAAAAATGGGGTACAGAGCTGTCTTAGTCAGGGTTTCTATTCCTGCACAAACATCATGACCAAGAAGCAAGTTGGGGAAGAAAGGGTTTATTCAGCTTACATCCACATGGCTGTTTATCACCAGAGGAAGTCAGGACTGGAACTCAAGCAGGTCAAGAAGCAGGAGCTGATGCAGAGGCCATGGAGAGATGTTCCTTGCTGGCTTGCTTCTCCTGGCTTGCTCAGCCTGCTCTCTTATAGAACCCAAGACTTCCAGCCCAGGGATGGCACCACCCCTTTGATCACTAATTGAGAAAATGCCCCACAGCTGGATCTCATGGAGGCATTTCCCCAACTGAAGCTCACTTCTCTGTGATAACTCCAGCCTGTGTCAAGTTGACACACAAAACTAGCCAGTACAATTGACCCCTTGTCAACTTGACACACAAACACATCACTATTAAGCCTCAACCCTTATGTTCTTATTCATCCCCAAGATCTAAAGTCCCACAGTCTTTACATATTAAAAGTTCAATCAATTTAAAATGTCCAATATCTTTTAAAATTCAAAGTCTCTTAACTGTGGGCTCTACTAAAATACATTCTTCCTTCAAGAGGGAAAAATATCAGGGCACAGTCACAATCAAAAGCAAAACCAGTGTCTGGGATCCAACTCACGATCTTCTGGGCTCCTCCAAGGGCTTTGGTCACTTCTCCAGCTCTGCCCTTTGTAGCACACATCTTTATCTTCTGGGCTCCAGATGCCTGTATTCCATTGCTGCTGCTGTCCTTGGTGGTCACTGTATGGTACTGGCATTCCCAAAACACTGCTGTAACTAGGCTTTACCAGTAGCCTCTCATAGACTGTCTTCATGGTGCCAAGCCTCAACTCCTTTGCATGACACCTTCAGTCCTGGGCCATGAATTGCAAACTGAGGCTGCACCTTCACCAATGGCCTTCCATGGCCTCTCACTGTGCCGAGCCTCAGCTGCTCTCCATGACCCCTTCATGCTGTCAAAACCAGTACCACCTGGGTGACTCTTACACATTACCAAGTCCTGCTGCAGCACAAGGTACAACCTTGGCTACCTCTGGAACACAGCCTCTTAGTGCTCTCAGAAAACACTCCCCAGAAGATGTCACCTCAATGATGCTGGTCTCTTCTTAATCACCGCTAATTTCTTAGCTCCAGCTAACCAGCATCAATAGTCCCAGCAATGCAAAGTTTTCATTTTAGTAGTTCTGGTATCTTGTTAATCACAGCTGATACTTCAGCCCCAGCTAACCAGAACCACAGAATCTTCACAATCAAAACATGGCCCTGATAAGAGTCTTTAATCTTCCCTCTGAAATTTCACAAGCCATGCCTCCATCTTCTGCACTGTTCTCAACATGATCTTCCAAGCTCCCACAGAACATCCCACAGAGTACTTAACAACCATTGGCTCTTCTAGCTCAAAGTTCCAAAGTCCTTCCACAGTCCTCCCCAAAACATGGTCAGGTTGTCACAGGAATACCCCACTATGCTGGTACCAATATGTCTTAGTCAGGGTTTCTATTCCTGCACAAACATCATGACCAAGAAGCAAGTTGGGGAGGAAAGGGTTTATTCAGCTTACATCCACATGGCTGTTTATCAC
>JADRCD010195754.1:6925-23122 GCA_019843815.1 Montemys delectorum | reverse complement strand
TATAGCTAGAAGCAGTAGGTCACTGGAGCAATGTTCTTAAGGATAGTATCTTCTCTTAGTTTCCTGTCTGTCTTCCCTCCTTCCCTCTGCTTCATGGCCACCATGATGGACTAAAACCTCTAAAACTGTGAACCAAAATAAATACTTTCTTCCCCTAAGCTATTTTTCTGAGGTATCTGGTACCAATGGCAGGGGATTATTAATCTTTTTACAAAACTCTGTTGGGAAGTCCCCCAGATCTAAGTTATACAAAAACATTCTGAAAGTTGTCAAAAATGAACATTTCTATTTTTAAAAAGGAAAAATTAACAAAAATTAACAAAAACAAACCTCCAGTACCTAAGTACCCAGACACAGTAACACAGTATTCCAGGACTGGGCTCCAAGCTAACCAACACCTGGAATCCCTTTGGCACTGTAAAACTATGAAATAATGGCAATTATTTTAAACTACTAAAAATCTGTCTTCTTTCATAACTATAAAGCAATCTATTATCATTAGTTAAATAGCATTGTTTCCTAAATGACATATAGTAATGTCCAGACACAAAATTTTACAGGAAGAAGAAATCAAAAATTTTTCATGTAGCTTAAGATTATTTGCCAAGACCTCACTGTAACAGCAATTAACCCTGTTAATTTCTGAAGCTTGTAGGGGGAGGCCATATAACTAAAATAGCAATAGCAGTTGACCTTTTGTTTTATAGTACTTCTGGGCACCCTCTGGATAAGGTTACCCTGGTTCATTAACTTTAATAACCCTTCCTCTCAGGCTCTGAGTTCTCAATGTTCTCTCTGAAAAGCAGGTCTCTTTGTACGCATAAACTCTCACAGCTAAGAAAGCCCACATTTCCACAACAGCCTCATTGATAGCTGAGCAAAATAAAATCTGGCACGGGACAAACATCTCAACAGAATTAAGCCAAGATGTCAGTCCTGTCCATGGAAGCTTTGTGGCCCAAGTGAAGCAATAGTGCAGAGAAGTGAATTCTGTAAAAACTTATTTTTTTGATATACCCAGATAAAAGAGGCATAACAAAAATTTTAATTACATCACCTATTCACTTAAGGTAAATCATTTAGAAACAAATAGCAAAAAGTATCACTAATCCATAAAAGATGAAAAGGTTTAAACTATGAAGCTATCTAAAGAGAACTATGGTAAGAAGTATGGTGAAGAAAAGAAAGGAAAAGCTAAATCGTAGCAGAGAATCTGGCCTACTGGAAATCCATGCCCACATACACGAGTCCTGTAACAACATGTGTGTATATCCTGAGGCAACACAATCCTGCTCAAGCAACAACCTTCTTCTTGTCGTTATTTCCCTTTAAAGGAATATAGGCTATCCTGGCTATGCATTTCTCTTAGCACTCCAACAATATCTATCTGAAAAGATTAGATAAAGCGCTGATTTGAACTCACAAACCACTGAAAACAAAGTTGGTATAGTCCCTTATCCTCGAAAAACAATCTGGTTGCAACTATAAAGAGTATTAAGTGACCCCAGGGCAGAGCAGACCAAGTGCCATATGAAGGTAAAAAGCACAACAGGTATTCCACAAGGGGGAGAGTATCTGGCTAAGGGACACAGCACAGATTTGTGGTTAAGAGTAGCTGTGTGTTTTGGCAAGTAAATGAGGCACAGAAAAGCTGTTCAAGTAAAGTAAAATGAGTAACAATGATATGGAGACAGCATGATGACAGTGTTTTAAAGGCATAAACTCCAAAGTCAGGCTTCAATCTCGACTTTCTACAGCCGTTTAACCACTTATGTTCTTGAACCACTAGTTTCCTAATTTTTAAAATTCGACATGTTTATCTTTCAAAAGAAAGAAAGAAAGAAGGAAGGAAGGAAGGAAGGAAGGAAGGAAGGAAGGAAGGAAGGAAGGAAGGGGAAAGGGAAAGGGAAAGGGAAAGGAAAGGAAAGGAAAGGAAAGGGAAGGGAGGGGAGGGGAAGGAAAGGAGGAAAGAAAATGTATAAAAAACAAAGACATGAAGGTCGTAGCCAGACAGGAAGTTTAAAAAGACAGGCAGTGACTAGATCAAGTCAACGTTTAACTATTAGGGCTTAAACTTAATCCCACAAACACTGAAGGAACTACAGAAAACCTTAAGCAGAGGGGTTAGGATTGGAACTTGCTGCAGAACTGATTGAAAAGGAAGACATAAGGAACGAGAGAGATCAGTGGTAATATGATTAATAGTAGCCTATTTTCAAAATTTCAAGCCAATTTCATTTAAGAGACCACATCAGGCAAACACTAATCAACCCATAAATTAGTATTTCACAAATGTTACAATTAACATTTAATATTGGTACAAAGAATATAACATTTAGTATTAGAACCAAATAAACCATGGATCTACAATGCTACAATTTACACACTTTAAGGGATGTATGTTAACACAAGTAAAGAATGTGGCCTTTTACACCATTTGCACACATTCTTGTACAGTAAAACAGGCTTTTTACTTCAAGTACTCAATTGCAGTATCTACCACACTCTTAGTAAATCAGACTGCTGATTGCATAAACCTCCACAAGATGGCACACTACAATTAAACAAGTTTGTCCATTTTGAAACTATACAACTATGTCCTAACAGATTTAGCCAAAAAGCCAGACACAAAATCAAGTGTCAACAAGAAGGCAGGAGCCAGTGAAATGGCTCAGGGGATAAAGCCTGATGGCCTGAGTTAACCTGACTACACAAAGTTGTCCTCTGACCTCCATATACACATTGTGACACTCACAACCAAACACAAATCATATGCAATAAAAAAGGCAGAATTGTAGCCACATGAATTTCTGATTGTAATTAACAACCCAAACTCCACTTTATTCACTTCATTAAAAAGCTTAAGGGAATTTGAGATAGTTTTTTAAAGCACTTTATTATGATTGCTGCAGAGGTAGTTCAGGTTCAGAACGTTCCAAGAGAGCCTCTGTGACAGCTCCCTCAGCTCCTCTGCAGGTTATCACAGAATGGAATATGTTACCTGAGCCTTATGACCTACTCAGAGGGCAGTTGTGGAATTTATACTTCAGGTTCCTAAAATTCAGCAATAATTACACAGGAAGAATAAATAACCTAAAATAAGACATTCTATGCTGAAAAAAAAAAAAAAAAAAAAAAAAAAAAAAAATTCTATGCTAAAAAAAAAAAAAAAAAAAAAAAAAAACACAACTTTTCACCCAACCTGTTTTACCTAAATCACAGTTGAAATCCAATTCACAATTAAAGAATATTAAGTAAAGAGGTATCAGTTTCAGAGACCGCCGTTATTAAACTAACATACAGATAAATACAGCAGGACAAAGTTTCACACACCTCTGCTACTACAATAAGTTCAATATGATTCTCACGATGGAAGAAGTTTTGACAATTAAATATTAAAATTTAAGCCATTGTAACTTTTATGGTCACTTTACCCTCAGATATGGCATTAAGCAAGCTTCCAATCAAACTACTGACTGGAAAAAAACACTGAAACTTTATTAACCTGAATGTTTAAGAAAATAAGGTATATGAAACACTGCTTTGGCATACAACCACATCAAATAAGCCCAAATAAAACTTACTTAGTTTTACAGGCATGCACCATTATGCCTAGCTGCTTTTTTTCCATACATGGCTTTTAATTTATTTCCACATATGACTCAACTGCTATTTGTGACTATCTTGTTTTTCCCTTTTAAGCCTTGCTGGGAGAGGAGCATGACAGCTACTATACCCTGTATCTGCACCTAATCAACACAGGCATGAGGCAGCACAATGCTCCATTCCATCTAGCCCTGCTCAAACCGCAATTAACTCATATAAACTCTGAGACGAGGAGAAATCTCAACAATAAATAGACTCAAACAGGTGAGCCAGGGAGGTTTGCTGAAGACCTGCTCTTGGACATCCATATACCCTACAACAGCAGAGGAAAACAACACAAAGACTATATATAGCATTGCACCTAGCTAGGTAGGACCTCAGCATGACTTACTTCCATCTCCTTTTAGAATATACATCACTGACTACACTAGAATAACAATCATAGGATTAGACAGATTTACTGCAGAATTAAAAAAAACAAAAAAAACAAAAAAAAAACCTTTTACAGAACCAAGAAAAATGTTCTTCAAAGTATCCCATAAAACAGAAAGAAAAGACTGTTTTTAAACTCAATAAACTATAAAGTCAATATTATCCTGATAACAAATATAAAGATATAACAAAAAGAACATATACTATATGAATATATATGTAAAAATCCTTAATAAAAACATTGCAAACCAAATTCAATTAATACCCTAAGAGATTATATACCATGATCATGTTGGTTTCATTTTAATACAAGGATATATCAACATATGCAAATCAACAAATATAATACAACACATATAAACAAGAAGGCAAAAAAAATCACATGATCATCTTCATATGATAGCAGATTATCATATTGAATGAGAAAACTGAGAGCATTTCATCTAAAATTGCCACTCTTATTTAATGCAGTATTTTAAATTTTAAACAAAGTAATAAGAGAGATTACAGGGTTACAAGCACAAAGAAAGAGAGAGGGAGGAAAAGGGGAGAGAGATGGATGGGGAGGGAGGGAGAGAGAGAGAGAGACAGAGACAGAGACAGAGAGAGAGATATACTGAGTAACAGGTTATAAGTAGAGAAGCCATCATAAAAAGATTAAAATTAGGTACTAGTAGAAGGCTATGTCAATAAATTGCTTGTCACATAAACATGAGGACCTGAGTTTGATCCTAATACCCAGCTAGTAATCCCAGAACCGGGGAGACAGAGACCAGGAGGCATCCATCCAGTGTAGACAAACTGGCGAACTCTTAATTTAGACAGACTATCTCAAGAAGCAGAATGGACAGCAAATGATGGCATCCATTGCCAACCTCTGTCTCTAAATATAGACGCATAAATGTGCAAAAATACACACATGGGTATGCACACATGAACATGAGCACACACAATATGCTTGTGTAACACACAAGATTAAATCACATGACTGTAATAGTCATTCCTATTATACTTGTTAAAAACACAATTTCTACAGTTAGTCAAACAGGAACGGTGATATGATCATGGGCCACTTAGAACCTGCTACAATTCTGTTTCTAGTGCATAAAACAGATTATGGTAGAAAAGATGTCTACACGTCCATCTTCTGAGCTTCCCAAGAAGAACCTCTGCTAAACTTAATCTTCAGTCACACTATTCAAACTAAATTCTGTCTTGACATTTGTCTATCTACCACTTGAATCTTTACTTTTCTACCTTCACATTCCATAACCTATTTTTAAATTATCTTTTTCTCACATGTACACGTCCCTGTCCCTGTCATGTATGGTCTCTTTCCCACAGACAGCAGAGTAATAAGCACTCTGGAGCTCCTGTCTGTCAAAGGTCAGCTTTAAGTGTCAAGGTCACCAAACTGGAACAAAGCACATTTTGCTGAGGAAATTTAAGGGGCTTTTACATACAATTTCCCTTATGTGTTAATAACAAAAAAACAGTCTACATACAAATTTGCCTCTTTAATAAACAAACCTAGGCAAGCTTGTTACTCTGATACAGGAAAACAAGTGCCTAAGAGTGTGCATGCTATTCAAGCCTACTTACGTAGGTCAGGCGAGTATTTGCCGAGAAGGGGAAAAGATTAGGAAGCAAGATCCTATACCTTGAAAGAGAAAGTTTTCCAAAGACTCTATAGAATTCTCATATTCTAAAGTTGCTATATATTTAACACGGTTTAAAGTGAAGTATTCAATCTTATTACTAACAGTTTTTGAAAATAGTCAAGACTTAGTATCCAAACTGCATTTTTCTAATTAGTCACAAAATAATATGAATCTACAAAATAAATATTTTTACTCTTTAAGTACTAAGGCAGCATAACAAAGTAACAAAATAGTATAAATACTCTTAGAAAAAAGTAAAATGCTGTTTGAGCAACTACAGGCATTGTACAGAGTGAAGGTTTGTAAACTAAAACTACAGGAAGGCCAAGTTCCTCTGAGGGAATCTAACGCCATCAGCACAGCAGCCCCCTCCCTCATTGTCAGCTTTTAGACAGGCAGTCAGTGCTTCTTGTCTTTGCTCCTCAGTCTAATGAACAATATTTAACCTTAATCATAAATGGAAAGAGAAATGTCTTCTCTTATAAACTATCTTTTTTTTTTTTTTTTTTTTAGAATAGAATAGAGTTTATTTAGGTCATTGGGACGGGGACGGGGAGTTAAGAGGGTAGCAGAGGCAGAGAGAAGGAGAGAGTAGAGAAGCAGAGGCCGGCCATAGCCGCATGGAGAGAGGGGGCAAGGGAAAGGGGAGCAAGGGGACAAGAGGCAAGAGAGAGGCAAGAGCTTAAGAGAGTAAGAGACTCTTATAAACTATCTTAAATGTAGGCAATGACACATAGGGCATGCAGCTTAGAATGACGCTCAACTGCTGCTAATATGACCCACCTGTCTGAACGTCAATGACCATCTGATGGCCCCCTCTCATTCCTGGCCGGTTATCTTCTCCATCACCTGGAGAAGAGAATATATTTTCTATAAAGAAATAATAAAACCTTATAGTCTAGAGGAGTAACCCCATTGTAAACTATAAAGGGTAGTAACAAACACATTCTACATGGACTCCTTCAAAATATTAAAAATACATAAAAGAATTAATAAAGGAAAAAATACTTTTGTTTCAAATATTAAAAAGGTTATAGGATTCTAGGATACAGTGTGTCTGCACATGTGCTTAAGATCAAAAACAGGCCCTCAAAAATAATAAGCAAGGATCCAACCACTGACTTACATTCTTGGCTCTACGGTTACAGGACGCTAATATCACATCTGATAAAAACCAGGAAGCAGAAGGTTTTCTAAATAAATCTCCCATTAGTTGAAATAAATTAGTTTGGCAAATAAACTGCCCTGGTTTTTGTATGTAAATCGACATCATCTAATCCTGTACTAATTACACAGGAACAGTATAAAACAACTGAAACATCAACTTTTATACAGTTGTAAGTTACTTAATGATAAGGAATACTTTATGAGAAATGCATCATTTGGTGAATTCTAGTTTTGTGTAAACATCAGTATATTTACACAAATCTACATGGATTGCCTATTTTATACCTAGCCATATGGCAAAGCATGTTACTACACTAACTAGTAACTTTAGGCAACTACAATGTCTGTATTTTTCAGAAATCATAATTACAGACAAGGTTTAGTACTTACACTAGATAGGAATTTCTCAGCTCAATTGAAAGCTCCTGGGATCATCATTATTGACCAAAATGTCACTATGAAACATATGATTGTATACAGAAACCGGAACAAAGCCAAATTCTTTCATCTACTCTGTACTCAATAATTCTTTCTCCTTCGTCACAGCTAGATGCCCTTTAGATATTGCAGATCGTTATCACTGAGGCCCTTTTCTTCTCTCCTCCAGCCAGTCTGGTATGTTTCTCTCAAAAATAAATTAACAAAATACTAAGATATTAATTTTTAGCACTAGTGTTTTGTGTATTTAATCTGTTTGTTTGCAAATATGTGTCTGAATAAAATCACCTTATATAGGACTATAAAAATACAAGTATGTTCACACAACATGTATAAGTTCAAGAGGAAATTTCAGTGCATATTAATGATTAAAACTATAAAAGGTTTCTCACAAGGGAAGAGAAAGTCTTGGAAATATATGAAGACCACAAGAACCAAGTGAAACCCTCCAGAACCATCTTTCTTTAATGAAAACATATGCAATAAAACATTGCTTCTATCTGACAAAAGAATCAAGACAAGCTACAATACAGTGACAAAAATCCCCACATATTAAAATAAGAGGTTAATGAAGAAGATTCAACTCTGAATCAGATTCTGGGTTTGAAAAACAAAACAAAACAAAACAAAGCAGTCCCTATTAGACACAAAGGCCTCCCAGAAGAAAGCTTGAAAGCACTGACTAAGGCACTCAGATACTCAAATCAAGTGCCTCTAAGATGCAACTGTACTGTGCTTTAATTAAAATTATAATGTCAATCTTGTTATTATCTGTGTATAAAGGTCATCATTTGTCGTTTATTCTCAAAACGTCCTGTTGTGTTGAGATATTTTGTAGAAGCTAGGTTTCCAGGAGCATATGCAGTGACAGCAGTGTACTCTCATGTTACATACCTTTATAAAGTAGTTTGGAAGAGCATTCTGTGTGAAGAACAAATAAATAGCACTGCTCCGTGTTTTGTCATAGTGATGAAACAAAAACTTAAAAGGCAAGTTTAAATACAGTAACCTAGGGCTGGACTATCGTTCATCAGGGAGTGTCTACCAAACACGTACAAGATCAGAGTTCATCGCTAGCCTAAGGAGAAATTATGTATAATAATCCATTCTGCCATCTAGTTAAATAACCTATGGTTTCATTAACAGGGAAAGAGAATGTTTAGGCCATCTAATGAAAATAGATTATAAGGAAGAAACAGAAGAAGCCAGGCAGTACAGCTCACCTTTGGTGCTCTTAGGAATAATCTGACTCCACCGTGGCTTATACTCCTGTTGACTGATATACTGATTGAATAAGCCATCTGAAAGTATTAAAAAAAATAAGATTTTATTATATATTATATATAGACACACACATATGTGTATATATACTTACATATGTGTGTCTATACATACATACATACATACATACATACATACATACAAACTCCCAGTATGCTACCCAAATATAATTAGTAATATTAGTTTACATAACAACAGAAACAAAACACAGCAGCAGCAGCCCATATTAAACTGATGTTCCCGGGATGAGTGCATTAGTTGCTGTAAAGTTACTAATGCACTCAATGGGTAAGAATGTGACCTCAACAAAGACCTTGCAAGACGGAAAGTAAGGACAATTGAAGGCTAGAAACCAGAAGCAGTAGAAAATAATTCATAAATAATTTGAATATGTTTCATTTCATCGAAACACAACCATATACACCTTAAAAATAATTTCTGTCATCAATATAAATACAAACGGAGAAAAGGAAAAACAATGAAAGCCTATAAGAATATCTGCACTAGTTATTTATCATCACCATTCTCTATTTGATTTATTACTTTTAAAGTCTTAGCCTCTTGTAATAATCGATTTTTGAATTCCAATGTCTTTCATTAAAAGTACTTAGAGCCCATACATTTTGTTACCAGAATACAAAAACAAAAGGAAAAAAAAACAAATTAAGAAATATTAATGCCAACAGCTTTGGTGTAGGTACTTTACAGTATAACCTCAGAGAAAGAAAAAAACACTTTAAAATGCAAATTCCAGTTTTCTTTGGGCACAAACTGACAGAGAGATAAAGGTACTGCCAGCAGCGATGGAACTCTATTTATTGATGCTGCCAACTGTTAAAAATCTGTTGTCTCAGTTCATTTAATCCTTAAAAACAACCTCAAGAAGGACTGCATCTCCTGATTTTAAGATGGAGAAGTGCGGACATAAACCAGCGCGGTGTTTAGACTTTACTGATGTCGTGGCGCTCTGAGGCAAAAAGTTGGTGCTCTGAGGAGCCCAGGGTCTGAAGCCGAGGTCAGGTGACCCTGGCCCTTTCCTACTCACTCCTCCTTGCCTGCCTTTCCCTCTCCTGGCAGGATGAGGCGTGCAGGCCTGGGTGACGGAGCACCTCCTGGCAGCTATGGGAACTATGGCTATACCAACAGTGGCTATAATGCTTGTGAAGAAGAGAATTACAGACTCACTGAAAGTCTGAGAAGCAAAGTAACAGCTATAAAATCTCTTTCCATTGAAATAGGCCATGAAGTTAAAAATCAAAACAAACTATTAGCTGAAATGGAGTCACAACTTGATTCTACAACTGGATTTCTAGGTAAAACCATGGGAAGACTGAAGATTTTGTCCAAAGGGAGTCAAACGAAATTGCTATGCTATATGATGCTGTTTTCATTGTTTGTCTTTTTTGTCATTTATTGGATTATTAAACTGAGGTGATGCAGGTTAGCATGGGCTTTAATTTGTTGCATTTAATGTCTTGGGGTGCCTCTTTGATAGCCAGCACCCTAACATTCCTAATAGTCTTCTCCATTGAAGATTAGTGGAGTTTTCCTCTTGCAGAAATCATACTATACCATATAATGTTTGAATACTGTTCCTTATTGACTCATTATAACTCCCATTTTCAGGGGTATTGAATTAGATTGAAGTCAGTGTAGCTATACCTATCTATGTTTTTCCAGTGTTTTCCAGTCAGAGTAAATATGACTGTCATACTTGCTGTTACATGAGTGTAACTTTGTAACAAGTGGGAGACCAGAAGAATGCCAGAGAGGCTGGGTCAGCCTTTGAGGGTGGTGGCACGGTGGTAGAGAGCTCACTTCTGTTTGTCTGATGTCATGCTTGTGATGATGGGCTCCTTTGCTTGGTACCACGTAGGGCCATTTCTTTCCCTCTACAATTTTCTTAATACATTTGTCACATGAATTCTTTGTACACGGGCTTCCTTCAGTAAAGCTGTTGACATATTTCCACTGGAGCCTAATACACATATGTATCAATATAGGTATTGTTTCATATTAATGATAAATTCTACTGACTTACATTATAATAGTTTGATTTATAGCCGCTTAGGTGGGCCATTTGATTATTATTTGTGTCAGAATAATGTGAAGTTAAGTGATTGCTAAGCTCTGCCGGAAAAGAAGTGTCCAAGAAAATTAATTGCTTTTGTTTTACTATATGCTCAAAATAAATACTGAAAATATGTAGGGTTTGAACCCAGGGTTCAGAGGATTGTTAGTCAGCTCCACTTTATTTGCTTACAGAAATCAAAACACAAGGTGGATTTAAGTAATAAAGAAAAAAATACTAAAATATTGTAAAACATTCTGTATTGATCTTACTTTAGAAACTTGCCAATTTCTAGTTTCAGAAATAAACTTTTATTAAAATATGAAAAAAAAAAGATGGAGAAGTGCCTATTAGAGAATTAAGGAGATTCATCAAACTCAAACATAGCTTAAGTAGTGGGGCGATGACCCAGATTCCACTATGCTTTTCTTCAGAATCGTCCCCCCCCCCCCCCCCCGTACACTTTTCATCTTCGTCCTGGAGGAGTTACTACTCTAGTCACTATCTTGACATGGAGACTGTACTTCTCCCACATATCTACTCTACTCCAAATGATTATCATGCCCTATACTCATTTCTGTCAAAATTTATAAATGCTATCTAGAACCCAATTCTAGATAAGGAAATAGGAGGAATATTCTAGAGGGCTTGTAAATAATGTTTCATGCTTCTAAACAGACATTAGACAAGAAAAAAAGAGACTTTTATTACTCTGGACACATTTTCATATACATATACAAAATATAATGTATACAACTACTAAACCCTATTTGTAGACCTAGAGAAAGAGTCAACTCAGTCATAATGACGGAGCAGAGGAAGATAAACTAGATCAGTGAATCAACCAACCAGGAAAACCACCTCACTCTGGGCTTCTTGTTGGGTCACAGTCTCCTTTTCCATCTATCCACATAAATAACTAAGAGCACACTTGCTCTCTCATGAACCTATCCTTTGACCCCGATTTCTATCTGAATGGGGATTTTTTCCCCTAACACTGAAAACAGAGACTTGTTCAAAAACATAATAAAATGTCTCTTTTCCATAACTTGCATACTTGGAACTTAAACAACCACCCTAATAGCTTTCTTTTCTGAGTTAATCACAAAGCTGCCGTAGCCAACTATGCAATCATTGAATGTCTGTGTTTCTTTGCCTTTGTAACCTTATAAAATTAGTGGGAAAACAAAGTTCCTTTATACATCAGCACCCAAGCTAGATGTGGTGGCTCCTGCCTATAATCCCTGCACTTTGAAGGCTGAAGCACAAGTACTGCCTTAAGAATGAGGCCAGCCTGGGCTATACGGTAACTTCTGGGCTTCCTGGGCTATATGTAGTTCAGGTTCCAGCTCACCTCCAACTTCTGACACACTTAGAAGTTGGCACTTGTATTCTCATTGCTCTAGGAAGGAGAAGTACATGCAACACAATTTGATGTAGTGATGTTTCTATTACATCATTTATCCTTCATGGAGTCTCACTTTATTCAGCCTTCCTGACCAAAACCTCTTCATCAAAAAATCTGAGGATCTTTTCCTGCTTCCAGATACAATGTGTTGGGCTCTTGTTCATCGTAGTAATAACAGGAAAACAAAACAATAAAAAACAAAACCAAATGTAAACATATTATGTAATCAAAGGAATAAATTTCATTTAGTTTCATTTATTTAGGGACATATAAAAGCTTTAAAATGACTTTCAAATTAAGAAAGAATATAAAATTAGTCATTAAAGAAGTAGAGTAGCCTGGGGAGCTGGTTCAGTGGGTAATGCACTTTCCATAATGATAATGTAAAGATATACAGAAAACACAAGGTAAGAAATCAGAAAAACCACAATAGAAAAATAATAAATTTCACTTTTCTGTTTGCTTTTTGAGACAAGATCTCACTATGTAGTCTTGGCTGGCCTGGAAATCAATACGTAGAAGAGACTACCCTAGAACTCACAGAGATCCACCTGCCTCTACCTCCCAAGAGCTGAGATTTATATGTATACCTGCCTTTTCCCATTTGATATAATATGTAAAAATCAGCATAGATTCCTTCCCCTCACCCTGCTTCTCCTTACATCCTTCTCCTTTCTAAAGAGAATTTCATGGATCCCAGTCTGCCTTGAAACTCACTATTCAGCTGAGTATGACCTGAACTGCTCCTCCTGCCTGAGAGGAACAGAGACTGCGTGGTGTATCCTCATTGTGTGGAGCTGCAATAAGAGTCAAGGCTTTGAGCATGCTTGGCAAGTACTCACCAGCTGATCTACCTCTCTAGGCTAGAGAAAAATTTTCAAAGAGGAATTTAAAATGCTTATAAAAAATGACATCACTTTTAAAAGAAAGGCAAGCAGTTACTAATATTTTATTAAGTTTATTTCTGACAAAAATCTAAAACTGGAAAGCAGAAGTCCAAAAAAAAAAGTAAAATATCCTAAAGAAATTAAAAATGTCACTCAGAGGAAAGTACACTAAGTTGCTAATGATTTTCAAACTATCTAGCTTTTATGTCTTCAGCTTCAATACCACTTCTTTTTTTCTGTGATTATGACTATACTAAACAAACACACTTAATAAAATCTTCACTGGGCACGCATTCTTCTTTTTTTTTTTTCTTTTAATAGCAGAAACCCCTTAAAACTACAAGACTAAAAATGAGACTCAGGAAGATATTTTAAAAAAATAAAAATACAAAAAAAAAAAAAGAAAAAAAGAAAAAAAAACTTTACCAATGATCAGAACATCATTGTAGCACCACTTCCTATTCCCAAATTTGATTTCTCATCCAAAGAGATTACATTCAAAGAAGCATGTAAGTAGCTAGCATGTTTGTGTGTGTACACACACACGTACACACACACACACACACACACACACACACACACACAGAAAGTGGGGAGGGGAGAGTGAGCGAGAGAGTCCACAATCCTTTTCGATCACTTGAAAGTATATACAAGTTTCTCCATCTTGAGTTTGGTCATGCTAGTAGGGGATGTGCTAGTTAGTTGTATGTCAACTTGACACAAGAGTCATTTGGGAGAAGGGACTCTCAACTGAGCAAATGCCTCCTAAGGTGAGCTTATAGTGCACTTTCTTAATTAATAATTGATATGGGATGACCCAGCCTATTGTGGGTGGTGCCACCTCAGGCTACTGGTGTCATAAAAAACAGTCTGGGCAAGCTTGAGGGAGTAAGCCAGGAGATAGCATTCCTACATGCCCTTCTCCTTTAGCTCCTGCCTCCAGTTCCTGCCCTGATTTCCTCTGATGATTGACAGTTACCTGGAAGTGTAATGGGAAATAAAACCTTTCTTCTCTCTGATGGCCATTCTTGGTTGTTAACTTGACTACATCTGGAATTAACTAAAACCCAAATGACTAGGCACACCCATGAGGGATCTTTTTCTAAATTAAGTAATTTGAAGTGGCAAGGCCGTCTTCTAATCTGGGTTTTTCAGGTGGGAAGATAAACCTTTAATTCAGATCTTCTGAGGTAGGAGGATCCATCTTTAATCTGGACCATACCTCCCTCCCTCCCTCTGTCTGTCAGCCTATTCTCACTCACACTATCAAGTCCATTCCTACACTAGCATTAGAGCCTACTTCTTTGGAATTCTGGCATATACATCTTCAGCTAAGACATGCACCCTTGTGGACTGAACTACTACTAGATTCTTGGAACTTTGTTTGTGAGCAGCCATTGTTGGATTAGCTGGACCACCGTCTGTCTATAAACAATTCTAATAACTATCTCCCTCTCTCTCTCTCCCTTCTCCCCCTCCCATATGTGTGTGTGTGTGTGTATACGTGTAGCTTTCTGCAGCTGTTATCAAAATATAACCTAAAGTGGGGAATTATTTTGGCTTTCAGTTTCAAGATGTTTTAGTTTACAGTCCTTGCAATATGTGTGTATATACACATACATGCTGTGTGTGTGTGCGTGTGTGTGTGTGTGTGTGTGTGTGTGTGTGTGTGTGTATGGAGAGAGAGAGAGAGACAGGTAGACAGACACAGAGAGAAGGGGAGGATTCATTCTATAAATTCTGTTCCTCTAGAGAACCAGACTCATGCACTTGCCAAACTGCTTTTAGTAGTGTTTTATCACAGCACTCAGAAACCTTAACAAAACCAACAGAGGAGATAGAAATTGTAGGAAGTGAGGTCTAGTCAGAGGAAGCAGACCACTAGAAGTGTCCCCATCAAAGTCACACCCAGTCCCTGGCCCCAATTCCTTCTCTTTTTCCTTCCCATCAAACCAGGAAGGAGCTTTTACCACATGTTCCCACCACCATGACATTCTGCATTATTAGAGGTCCAGAATCAACAAAGGCAAGGACTGGAAACTGAGAGACTAAATAATTCCCCACTTTAGGTCATATTCTGGAGCTAACTAACTAGCTGATTAAACTAGTAAAAACTATAGCAGTAAAGCATAGTTGTTAAATAAATTTTGGTACCAGACTATAGGACCCCAAACCCTAGCTCTATCACTGACAAGTTATGCTGTCTTACAAATTAGTCATTCTCTTTCACTTAATAGAGACAATGATAAGAGTATACATACCCTAGAAAGCAGGTATGACAATTACAAAGTTCATATAAAGAACTTAAAAAATACAAAGTCCACTGTAAAACTTCAAACATATGTGGTGGCGGAGGTGGCAGCAGCAGTAGCTGTGGCAGAAATAATAATGTTGAAGCTGACGATGATAAAGATGAAGATGATGAAGATGACGACAACAATTTAGTAGAGCTTGGAATTATATTTGGAAGAAACTATGAATTTTTTTGTGCACCAAGTAGGAAATCTGGCACTTAATCAAGTAAGAGTTAAGAGAAGGAGAGAATACCAGGGAAGGAATAAAAGAAGCTATCTGAAAAGAACTTGCCTTGAAGAATGAGCTGGAAGTAAATAATAAAAAGGAAAGTAAACAGCAAAGAGAATACGGCAAAAACCAAGGCCTGAAGGCAGAGGTGAGTAGGAATTTGGGGAAGAAGCCATGTTTCAGGAAGCAGATTGGTGGTTATATGGGAAGAGAAAGGAGCTTTTGCAATATTGAGCACTGCTGGGAATAAGCAAAATCCCAAGGTAAAGACTAAGGAAACAACTTGCTATCCCAACAACAGCTCTTGTGTCGACTCATCAGAAGCACCTTTAAATCAGCCACAGGAAACCTGCTCTTTCAGAGACTAATTCTTGTTGTTGTTGTTGTTGTTGTTGCTGCTGTTGTTGTTTTGCTGTCTCCTGAGTGCTGGGGTCAAAGGCCATACCACCACACACAGCACATTTGAGGATTAGTAACAATTAACTGGATCACTCAGAACCAACACAAGACTTATGTTAAGCTAGAGAAAGGCAAAGGGGGATGCAGTGCAATAGATGAAGATAGCTAACTACAAACCAGGAGTGTAAGAAAGTAAGCAAGTCATGGTACAAGACCTTAGCACCAAACAGACATAACTGCCAAGCAGCAGAGACACGAGAAACGGACAAAAAGGACAACAGCAGAGACACGAGAAACGGACAGAAAAGACGACAGCAGAGACAC
>JADRCD010195750.1:0-14686 GCA_019843815.1 Montemys delectorum | reverse complement strand
ACATATATATATATATATATATGTATATATATATGTTTCTTCATATGTGTACACATATATCTATGTATCTAATGCCATTAAAGGGAAAATATTTCATATTTACTTCAAACAGTTCTACAAAGTACATCTTTAAGATAATAAGATTTCAAATTAAGATATATTGTCTCTGTTTGAATGTGAACATTAATAAAATAGTTATTTTTCATCAAGTTCACCTTTTTAAAGCATAGGCTTGTGTTTCTATAAAATATAGCTTGTTAGCTCAACCATTACGAAGATATGGTATTTAAAAATTATTTTTACAGTGAGCTTTCTGTTTTTATTAGTAAGAATACATTACTTATACTTGAAATAACATATGAATTGCGTATCAACTACATTCTTCCATGGCTACGTCCCTCCAACTCTCTCTGTTTCTACCACCTCATATCTATTCTAGATTTTCATCTTTTCCTTTAGCTATCTTTGTTATTAATAACATTCTGAGCTCAATCAGAGCTGCTCGCATGCACAGGAGTATGTGGCCACGCCCTGAAGTGTGCTGAGGCATGAGTGACCTACCAACAGCAGCATCCCTAAAGAGACGGACCCTTCCTCACCCGAAGACATCTGTCAGCAACTCCTCTAATCAGGGTGTGACTTTGGCGACTTCTCCCCAACCCTGCTGAAATTTTGATTCCAATTGAGCACGCCTGCAATGAGTGGATGTGTGTGGATCAGCCATGCCAGGGCAAGAAGTGGCATGGCAGAACTCTGCTCTCCATCTTCTGGCTCTTCCTCACTTCCTCGAAGCTTCTTGAGCCTTGCAGGGAAGAACGTTAGTACAGGTGATCCAGTCATACCTGAGCGCTCAAGATCATTATGCTGAGCACTTGGCTTGTCACAAGTCTCTGCATTAAACACCGCTCATTGCAAAAGTTAGCTACTCTGACCAAGGTGGAGAGCATCTTCAAATACTATTTAATTAAATAAAATAAACAAACTATGAAATGTTCTTTTACATTAGAATCTTTCAAATGAATGCAAATGTGTAGTTTAGAAATTGAATAGCTACAATAAAGTTTCATTGTATTAATTAACCCAGTTTAAGATGTTATATAATTTCAACACATATTTTCTAGGTGACATATGGCAACATATATGAATTACACTTGAAGGCCCAACATGACATAAGTCCCATTTTTACCATGAGCTTGAATGAGTCTTAAAGTCAGAATTGTCTTTTCTTTGTTGATGTTCTGTTAGTAAAATTGTGATGTAAAAGTAAAAAGCACCTCACTTTCACATTTAGCTGTTCTGTGTGAAACTGTTTTTACTACCAAGAAACTGTGATATAATACAAGTGTCAGAAGGATTTTGAAGCTCAAATTAGTTTATACTGAATTTTGACTACTTATTGAAATGATTTAAAGGCCTATTAGAATGTAAGGTTAGTAAAATTTTGTTTTTGTAGCCCATATAATACAGCAAATTGTAAATTGAACAAAAGACTCCATCGACTAAAAATATACATTTCAATAAAAGGAAAATTACTATTGAAATGTGATGGAATAAATATAAAGAAGACTGTAAAATTCACTGAAGAACTTGAGGAACACTTGAGTTAATAGTGACAAACATCGGTTATGGAAGATGACTTGATATTGAAAATATGCTAATTTAATAGATTTATTGAAAAGGAATGGACACTAATAAATAAAAGGGGGGAAGACCTCCTCCATGTGTTTCTGAAAGTGGGAAATTTTTGTTCTTAATTATTATTTGGATTATAATAAACATTTAAACATTTAATAAGTTATGCTTTAATATTTAAAACACAAATTTTAAGGTACACGTGTGAAGTTACTTACACAAGACATGATTAATTAATCAATTATCCAAGGTTTTGGTGGCTATCCTTGAGTGTAAAAACCTTCATAGAAGGGATATAAGTAGGTCCCAGGGACAAAGACCTGCTGCAAAGTGACCATCACCAAAGCTATAATAATTCAAGTAATAAGCTACATAAGACATGTTTATGAGATACATTCTGTGATTAAGTGCTTTAGTAATGTAGTAATATGTAGATGAATGTAACACACAAATCTATTTCACATGGTTAATGTCGCTGATGTACTGTCAAACAACTGGAAAGAAAACTACCACTTACCGCCCATTATGCACATATTCTTCGTGGTTACAACTCTCTAAAGAATAGAGAATAGAAAGGGAAGGGAATTGGAACCTCACAGAGGAGAGACCAGTAAACACATCTTTACCCAGGCAATCAAACCTAAAGCCAATCATGGTGAATCACGACAATAGTACAGACTCTTGACATGATGTGATGAGCAAGCCACTTTTTCTCTGTGGTGGCCCTGTGAATAGCCCATAACCAAACTTCAATCACGAGGAAAACATCAGGACAATTTCAGTGATGATTCAGTGTACAAAAGCCTGGCATTTACCATTACTGTAAAAAGAATACACAACTGATAAGCTGTGCTAAAACAGATTATCACTTGTGAAATGTTACATGAGGGAAACTGGAGGGTAACCATATATTTACCTCACAAAATACAAATAAATACACAGAATGATCCGAACTTAAATACAAACATCTCACATATTTTTAGGAAAGACTTTTGATATATTACATATTTCCATGTGCTATTACACAAACACAATGTGTTATAAAAAAAAGAATACCAATTATAGAAAACAAAATGAAGAAAGGTTTAATAAGCAAAACCTAAATCCATATATTCTAAAGACATTAAATATAAATAAAAACGTAAATATGAGCTGGGGAAATGAAGTTAATATACACTATACGATAATTTGTCACTTTCCTTTTACCCTCATGAAACCATTCATGTTTGGAAACAAAATATTTTAAATTATTTTCACCAGTATTTTTACCGTCACTAGCTAACTTTCACTGTGTTTTGCCTATGGGGTAAGGAGTACATATTATGTATCTATATTTTATACTTATTCCCAAGAGAGCTGCCCATCAATTAAATGAATAAACTGTAATTCTATGTATATGCTTCACAAGATTGAGGAACATATTATTTATATTTTATTGCTATGGGAAAATACTTTGGCAATAGCAATTTGAAAAAAGAGTTAATCCTGACTCAGAGTTTGAGATTACAATATGGAGAGGAACTACATGGTGGTAGCTTGAGATAACAGAGCACATCATGTCTCCAATTATTAGATGAGAGATGTAAATGTCAGAGCTTTTCTCTTCCCACTCATTTAATACGGTCCATGTTCTCTGCTGGGAGACTAGACCAATCCACAGGTAAGATGGGTCTTCCCACATCAGTTACTCCAACTAAGACAATTCATTACAGACATTCTCAGAGGATAGCCTCAATCAAGATAATCCTTCACAGGTGTGCCTGAAGGCCTGTCTACTAAATGATTCTACACTATGCCAAGTGACAATAAACACAAACTTCTTAAGGAGGAGCCATGCACCATACAGTACAAGCTGCATCTATATTTAATATATATTATAATTATATGTAAAATACTATATATAATCTATCTTTCTTTAAAGTACATCTACATTTTGAATTGTTTCTATGTCTAATTGGCATAATTCTATTAAGTACATAAATACATATATTCATAAAGATAAAAATGTCAATTTAAAAACAAAATAAGGGAAGACTTTCATTGAAATACCATATTTTCTTATCTTTAAAGACTCAAGTATGATAATATACATACTACAATAGGATAACTAATAACTTCTCCATATAGTAAAAATTAATGTCTCTACCAAACAATTGCCTTTGAAATATATTAAACACATGTAGAGAGAAAAGTAAGAAAGAGACCGGGTACAGTAATTCCTGAGCAGAACTCAAGTTATCATATGGCAACAGTAACAAAACCTGAAAAGAGTGTTATCTGAAAGTGCCATTACCCAGAGCTAAGTAGATTAATTAGATGATACTCACAAGGAATAAGAGAACTTTCTAACTAGAAACCCTAAAACTTTTTTATTCTTATTAATTTAAAATTTTCTGGATAACTGTTGTTTACAGGTTATCCCATTCTTTTTTATTTGCTTCTTGTTTTAGTTTTCAATTGAAAAATATATTCTTTTCTCATACAATATATCTTGTTTCCAGTTTCCCCTCCCTTCACTCTACCTAGTTCTTTCTCACCACACCTCTCCTCTAGATTCACTCCCTTTCTGTCTCTCATTAGACAGGCTTCTAACGGATTACAAACATACTTGACATAATAAAATATAAGGCAAAACAAAATCCATCTCATCAAGGCTAAACCAGGTTACCCAAAAGAAGAAAAAGTGCCTCAATGGCAGATACAAGTATCAGAGTCCTACTTACTCACACACTTAAGGTTCCCATAAAATTACTAAGTTAATAGCTATAATATATACGCCAAGGACCTTGTGGAGACCCAAGAAAGTTCTGTGCTTACTGCTTCTTCACCCACTCTTTATGGGCACATGTGACCCTTACTCAGTTGATTCAGAGGTTTGTTCTCATGTTGTCCTCCATTGCATCTGGATCTTGTACTCTATTGCCTACTTTTCCTTGGGATTTCCTGAGCTCTGGGGAGAGGTATTTTATGGAGACATCCCATTTAGGACTCTGTGTGTGTATGTGTGTGTAATTTTTGGCTGTGGACCTCTGAATCGGTTTCTGCCTGCTGCAAGGGGATGCTTCTCGGGTGATGACTGAATAAGGCACTGATCTTTTAGTATAGCAGAATGCTATTAGTGATCATTTTATTGATATTTTTTCTATAGACCAGTATTGTTTGCTTGTGCACTGGGTGTCTGGGCTACATAGTCCCTGGTTCTTGATCACCCTAATAGTGTCAAGTTTGGTTTACAACTCATGGTTGACTGCTCTCATAAGTCCTGTGATACCACTGTCATAGCATACCTTGCAGACAGGTGAATCAAAGGGTTTGCGGCTGGGTGTGCATTTACATTTATCTCTGGGTAGCTTACAAAAGTACCTTTCCACAGGAAAGACACTAGGATGTAGGAGTGAATATTTAATATAGGCACTAGCTTGACTTCTCCTTGATCAGTGAATTTTGAAGGTGTTGTTCTCACCAATGGGACCTGACTGGCAGTTTGTAGAGAGAAACCTATAGGCTTACCAACAGTCTGGGATGTTTGAGGATTTCCATGAGGCCACCTTGACCAGCAATTCAATTGGATGCAACCCAGTCCCATATGGAAGCCTCATTTGACAACAAGAAATGGCCAGCTGGGACTCTGTTTCTTTCTAACTTCACTAGAATTGTCTTCATATATTTTAGAAAAATTTCACTTGGCTAGCTTGTCCCATTGTTTAGTTGAATTTAGAACACTTTATTCAAAAACCAATGGATCATAGACTTTAAAACTTTTTCTCTTATGTGACTGGCACATATCTTTAGTATAAACTTAATTTATTATAATAAGAACTATCAAATAGGAGCTTGCTTTTGCTGCTTGTGACTCTAACAGACCACCATACTGATTAGCCATTAATTTATATACCCTTTATGATAACCATTTGAGAGTCTGAAATAACTAAGCTTACCAAATTTCAATGAGATTAAAAGAGTTTGTGAGAAAAATTGAACCTGGAGAAATTAAACAGAAAAACAGTAAATATTAGTGGAAAATTCATTTCTACAGTATGGTTTGAGAAAGGTGAGAAGATTAGTTTTTTGAGTAACATGCAAAGCTAGGATCCAAAGACAACACCTTAAGAAAATATGGAAAAGAAAAAGACAAATGGTTTCATCATACCACTCTAGTTTCTGGACTTCTCTTTTCTTACATTACTGAGAGTGGAACTGGATTCCACACAAAGATTAACGGATTTCGTGAAGGCCGATGATAAAGTAGACTATGTCAACGATAAGCCAGCTTGTGGGGAATGAAGAACAGAACCACGAATGTATTAAAGTCTATGTGTCTGGAGACAGAATCAAATCCTCTCAGCCACCTGCAATACATGCAGAGAACTCTGTTGTGCAAGAAAATAACTCAACTCAGATCTATCAAAATAAGAAAAAGGCAGTGTAAAAACAGAACTCGAGCCAAAGTGAATATGGAAAGTGAGAAGTACCACACCAGGAAGCTCTCTCCAACCCAGGTCTAGAGAAGAGAGATCTTTCTTGGAAAGGCTTTAAGATATAATTACTTAGACTTTGCTTATAGTGGCACAATAAAGTCTTTTCTGTTCTCACCTGCCAAGAAGTAAAGCCCTAATGGATTAGAACGTCGTCGAGAGCTGAAGAGCTCATGTCTGAAGGGTTCCAAGGCTGTTCCTTCTCTGGTAGCCGCTGGACTCTACGTTACCTCCAGCTCTGTAATCACCCTTCCAATTCACCTTTTTCCACTACCTCCCAGTTTCCTACTTTTCTCTGTATATGTAATATTTAACGTTTGTATAAACAATTTTACATACATGAGTTTCCTTTCAAAAATTTTTGATAGAATTGAAATAATAATTCTTCTCATGTGGAACACTATACTTCATATCACATTCTGATTAGGAAATGTATATTTGAATTTTATATTTCATTCTTTAAAAGCAAGTGTTTTCAAAATTGTTCAATAATAAAACTAAACGGCTATTTTCCTTAACACATTACTGTAGCTGGAGTATATACCTGCTATTAACAAATGATTATTTATGCAGTTCCTTATCCACAGCTGACGAACACATGGGAACTCTCAATAATGATCCTGGCAGACTTCAGACTTAAGAGGCTCAGTTGCTTTAATAACCACGAACACATTGCCAATTTGGTTTTATTTGTCTCAGAGCCTTTTATAAATTGCAGCCATCTCCCCAGCCTTTGATTTTCCCACCCCTGCACCATCCTCCCTTCTGAGCATGAAAGCCTCTTACCTAATGAACACTTCCTACACTTACTGGCGTCCTTCTACTTTCCAGGCCAGGCTGAGTGCTGAAACAGCATCTAGATTTATCTCTTATCTTTCAAGCTTCCAATCCCCTACCATGAATTTCTACTGAAGGGGTTCGCTCACCATGATTTCTCAACGTTGAGTATGGTTAAAGACAAAGATATGTCTCTTTCCTCTTTTTATAATTTATATAGGAATCTACACATATACAAATATATGTACATGTCTATATGTTTTATGTTGTTGCATATTGATGTCACAACCAATTAATGTAAAATATCTTGCCGTCTTAACATTTATTTTCTAGAGATGAATTTTGGTTGTAATCTAACATTTATACATGAGGGAACAAATAAATTCATCAAGATAGTAAGAAGATATAGAGAAGTAAAATATGAATTTAAGTTTTCTACAATCTTATGTAAATATCTGCTATAACAATTTTGTCATTCTTCCAGCCATGACGTGCAAAAGATAGTTATATTAAATATCATCATGCAGTAAGACAATTTACCAACTTAAAACTACCCCTGATCATCTCCTACAAAACTAATTATCTTCTGGACAGTGCTAGCTATTGACTATGTCTCACTAATTCTACATGGCATTCTTGGTCTTTCTAAACATGGGCAACTTGTAAATGGCTTCATTATCATCACCTTTATCATTGTTTCAAAGAAGTCCCCCTTACTTCTAATCTGACTTAAAGGATTTCTCCTTCTGAAATTGGTCAGTTTGTTTTAATCAGCATCAGTGTTTTTATACTATGGCTTCTATGTATAAACATTTAATGTACTATTTCAAAGTGAATTTATAAGGCATATTTTTTATAACATCAAGATAATTGGCTGCTTCTGATTTTTCCTTCTATGGAGAAATTCAGTTAAAAACAAATACATTAAATACAGATTCTGTGGCTTATGGATATCAACTTTAAATTTTGACCTTATTTTGCAGGGCAAATTTTTGTGGCATTTTGGTTAATCTATGGTCATTCAGTATATGCTTTCTACATGGATGTTTATAATGATTCTCTCTGTCTCTGACTGTGCCCCCTCTCTGTCTGTCTCTCTCTGTCTCTGTGTGTGTGTGTATTTATATGTGTTTATGTGTATATGTGTGTGTGATGCAAAATATACTATGTGTATAGCATGATCTCCTGAGATCCTGCTAAAATAGTTGATCTAAATTAACAACTTTATCTCTAAATAATGTTTTTCTATAATGTGATTAAGTTTTTTAAATATTTGTTTCCTTGTCTTTTTGTCCTGTTTCTTTTTTCCTCTCAAGAGTCAAATTTTAAAAAGAGAAATGCTTGTAAAGAATCAGATATTCTCTTGAGGAAATTGTCTCTGGTACCAATGCATTCAAGGCTCTTTCTCAATTTCTCATTTATTGGGTTTATATATCAGGTTTTATGTTGAGGTCCTTGATCTACTAGTACTTGAGGTTTTTGCAGGGTTATAAATAGGGATCAATTTGCAGTTTTCAACATAGGAATATCCAGTTAGACCAGTACTATTTATTGAAGATGCTTTCTTTTATCTATTGTACAGATTTGGCTTTTTTGTCAAAAACAAAGTATTCATGGGTAAGTGGGTTTATTTCTGTGTCTTCAATTCTATTTTATTGATCAAACTTTTTCTGTACCAATACAATGCAGTTTTAATCATTATTGCTCTATAGAACAGCTTGAGGTCTGGTATAGTGATTTTTACAGGGGTTCTTTTTGGCTCAGGCCCTAAGAAAAACAGTGATAAATGGGACCTCATGAAACTGAAAAGCTTCTGTAAGGCCAAGGGCACTGTCAATAGGACAAAATGGCAACCTGCAGATTGGGAAAAGATCTTCACTAAACCTACATCCCACAGAGGGCTAATATCCAAAATATATAAAGAACTCAAGAACGTAAACTGCAACAAACCAAATAATGCATTAAAAATTGAGGTACAGAATTAAAGAGAGACTTCTCAACAGAGAATTTGAAGGACTGAAACACAGTTAAAGTAGTGCTGAACATCATTACTCATCAGGGAAATGTAATCAAAATGACTCTGAGAATCTACTTTACATCAGTCAGAACCGCGACGATCAAAATCTAAAGGGACATCACATGTCGTCCATGCTGGTGTGAATGTAAACTTGTAAAGTCACTCTGGAAATCAATCTGGAGGTTTCTCAGAAAATTGGAAATAGTTCTACCTGAAGAGCCAGCTAAACCACTCCTGGGCACATACCCAAAAGATGCCCCACCGTACACCAAGAACAAGTGCTCACTATGTACATAGCAGCCTTATTCATAACAACCAGAAACTAGAAACAACCCAGATGTCCATCAATGGAAGAATAGATACAAATAACATGGTTCATTCATATCATAGTATTACTCACGAACAAGGACATCATGAATTTTGCAGGCAAATGGATGGAACTAGAAAATATAAGGTAACCCAGACCCCAAAGGACATGACTGATATGTACTCACTGATAAGTGGATATTAGTAATAAAATACAGAATACCCATGATACACCCCAAAGACCCCAAAAAATTAAGGAAGGCACAAGCAAAGATGCTTGAATCACACTTAGAAGGTGAAACAAAATAATCATAGGAGGTAGAGGGAGGGAGGGAACTGTGAGGTGCAGCAGGCAGGAAGAGGAATGAGGAGGCAGGATCTTATACAGGGAGAGACAGGAGTGAGGTCCAGTAGACCTGGAGAATGAGTGGAAAGCATTACTTCCCTGGGATGAGTGAGGCAGGGAAAATCTTTAGGAAGTTCCAGAAACCTGAGATAGAGGAGGCTCCCAGGTATCAATTCAGGGAATGTTAGTGAGAAGATACCAATGGTGGGAATATGGAACCTGTAGTGACTATCTCCTGTAGCCAGGCAGGACCCCCAGTGGAAGGATAGCGACAACAACCCACTCACCAAACTTTTGACCCCAAACTTGTTCCATCTAAAGAAATGCAGGGATGGAGCAGAGTCTAAAAGAAAGGCCAACTAATACTCGGGCAAACACCAGTCTCTGACATTTTAAATGATAATCAGTTACACTTAGCATAACTGTCTTCTGAGTAGCTATACACAGCAATGGACAGAAACAAAAGCAGATACTGCCAAACATTAGATGGAGGGCGGGAACATCAATCAAAGCATTGGAGAAAGGATAGAAGTCCCAGATGTAGATGGGAACTCCACAGGAAGACCAACAGCATCAATAATCCTGATCCCTGAGAACTCTCAGGATCTGAACTACTAACCAAAGACCTTACAAGGGCTGGAATGAAGTCCCCAGGCACAGATGTAGCAGACAGGCAGACCAATCTTCATGGCTGCCCTGTCTGGCCTCAGTGTGAGAGGATGTGCCTAATCTGGCAGAGACCAGATGTGTCACATCGGGCAGATACCAAGAGGGCTCCCATCCCCTCAGAGGAGAAGGAGAGATGGGATGGGACTCAGTGAGGAGGCTAACAGGAGGGGGAATAAGAATGTTTGGATAAATATATTAAAAAAAAAAACAAAATAAGAAAAAAAGAAAGAAAGAAAGAAAGAAAGAAAGAAAGAAAGAAAGAAAGAAAGAAAGAAAGAAAGAAAGGAATCAGAGGCTCAAACATAAATGGCTTGAATCTGAAGATACAATCATGGTCTTATAAAAGAAACGTAAAACAAAGTGACCAGAAGGGATGGCATTCAGTGAGGCGGCAACCAGGAGTAGGAGTGGGGGCACTGGAAAAATAAATAAATAAGAAAGAAAGAAAAAAGAAAGAAAGGAAGGAAGGAAGGGGAAAAGAAAGAAGGGAGAGGGAGGGAGGGAGGGAGGAAAGGAAGGAGGGAGGGAAAGGAAGGAAAGAAGGAAGGAAGGAAGGAAGGAAGGAAGGAAGGAAGGAAGGAAGGAAGGAAGAGAAAAATGAATCAGAGATTGAAGCATAATTGCTTGACTCTGAAGATACCATCATGGTCTTAAAAAACAGAAAGAAATGTGTAACAAAGTTACCTGTGCTTACCAATGCTTACCAAAATATACTCATTGCACTTAGGCATGATCATGCCAGGGATCCTTCATGCATGCTAATATTTCAGGCTATTTTCCCTGTGCCATTTAGTAGAAAGTCAATGTATTGCAGAAATTAAGTTCAAGGAGAGGAAAGTGGCTATTTCTAAACTTCAAACCATCTGTCTTCAATATGATATTCTGGAGTCACCGGTCACATTCTCATGCTACCTTTCCCATTAGACATCAATAAAATAGACATAGTAGCCTGTTAAATCCTTAAACTTCCGGTTAGAAATTTGGGGCAAAATTTGCATGACTTCTCTGAATTCAGATACAGTTCCAGTTATCTTCATCTTTGTTTAGAGAAATAGGATTAATTTATAAATATTAATCATACAGTTCATCTTAAATACATTAATTATTCACTTTAATAAATGTATATCACCAAAATCTTATTATGTATGAAATAGTTTATATATTGATATTTAAATTTATAGTTTTAAAACATTTCAATAAGGCTAGAAATAGAGTTTAGATGTTAAGAACACTTACCATACTTGAAGAGGATCTGGATTCTGTTCCCAATATTCACATGGGAGCTCAAAAATCACCTGCAACTCAAGTTCCAGAGTCTGATGCTCCACTCTGATAGCTCTGGAATTGAAAATAAATAAATGAATAGATAGATAGATGATAGATAGATAGATAGATATGATGATAATGAATATAGATTATGGATATTTTAAAACACTTTTCACCAAAAATTATAATCAGTCTCACAGATATATTACTGTCTCCTATCTTCAATTTTTAAGTAGTCTTCCTGAATTGCTGTTAAGGGATAAGTCTAGGTCTGAATGCTTTCTATACTGATAACACTTTGTACTGCACACGTGATGACCATTTCAAACACATGTGGCAAGCACAAACCCCACAAAGCGACACAGTACAAAAAAGGCAAGGATAGGTTTTATCAAATTATATTTTATTTCATGCTCAGAGAAAATATCATTAAGACAGGAAACAGAGTAACTGAGAGTGAGAGATTAGGCCTGTTCCCTGTAAAGCCCAAACAAGACAAAACCAAAACAACAATGACAACAACATAACCCCATAGCAACAAAGAAGTTTGTTTTGAGGCTTCAGTGTGTTAAAACCAACTGAAGCTCTAAGAGAACATTAGCTGGTCAGAGGTGTGAACTGGTTGGCAATAGGAAAAGAGGGGAGAATGGTTTTAAGTCGATCTTCTGAAACTGTTAAAATGGTGAACATTTACTACAAAGTGGAATATGTTGATAATCTAAACAGTTATATGTATTATTGTTGTCATTGGTATTGGTATCTGCGTTTTGTGTGTGTGTGTGTGTGTGAGATGTGTATGATGTTTATGTGCGATCTATTTGTGCCATGGTGCCTGTGTGGAATTAGGAAGTCAGCTTTCAGGACTCTGTTTTGTCTCCTTCAACCAAGGGTTGTGTAATTGACACAACGGGAGGCTTTAGGTGTAAGTCATCTTTCAGGCACCACTTGATAACTTGTAAAGAGTAAAAAAATCCTGTAAGAAACCCATGTCTCCATGCAGTTAAACATAATGCCAAGAAAGCCAAGCTACCTGCTGAGGTTCGATCGCCTTCCTGCCTGCAAACAATATTAATTGTTTTCTTTCATTTGGATGTTATTATTCCCATCTATCTCATTATATATCCTTTCTGGCCAAATGTGTATGTACAAAATATACTCAGGTTTACACAATATTACTTCTAAAATACACCCAAGATTTGTAACATTATTCAAGTTCCTTTACATTGCTTAAAATTACAATTCAAATACTGACTCATATTATCACGTTCTAGTATGCACTCTGTGTGCATACGCCCATGGTGTCAATAACTGCATGGTCTTCCTTCTCCACAGACGGAAATGTTTTCATTGTTTTCCCTCCAGTTACGTTGGTGCTAGAAGAGTCCCGTCTATTCTCACACACTGGGGCAAGTATCTGAAAACCTAATCTGCACAAACTTGGTGTTCCATATTAATAAATACTGAAACATATCTTCATTCTCACTTCATTCAAAAGGTTCTGTTTTCCCTCTGCTTCATAAAATTCATTCCTGCAAAAGTCATGAACTGTATGAAGTCTGTTTGTTCTGTATATGAAGATAATTTTATTTTATTTTATTTTATGCAGTCATGGATGGTTACTTGTGTCAAATAGTCATAGATGTGACCTGCTAGATTCTAGAACTTTACATTGTAAACTGAGTATCTGCTAAGGCAAATTTAGTTCTCTGTAAAATTACCTTGGCTACGCTTTATCCATTTGGTGTTTCAACTAATTATAAGAATCACTGCCAAATTACAAAAAATATAAAATTTTATTGAAAATTTGATGAATTTAGGAATTAATACGAGAATAATTACCATATTAATAATACTTATTTTTCCTCTTAGGGATAGGCCATGAATATAATTAGTAGTTACAATGACTTTCAATAAAAATTTTAATATTCTTTATAAACACTATGATCATTATTCTTGGAGTTGTTGTGCGACAATAATTGTTGGGGTAATGAGTGTTATTCTACACAAACTTTATATGTACACTCCAGGAGTTTTCAGAAATATTTAAGATAGAAGTTGGGTATTTCTTACAAAACTATTTTGTCATTAACTTATGCTTCTATCAATGTGGAAGTGACTTCTGTCATCATATTGCCCTAGATGGTTCTTTTCACAATGACATTTTATATTTGTATCATTGGTCATGAACCTGCATTAATAACATGACACTCTCACAAAATTTGTCTTATATATCTAGTTTTACTTTTCCAAGTTTATGGTAAAACTTTTATGTATAGTGGCTATTAACTGGTTATTACTGATATTTGTTTTGTTATTTATTTGCTAGTTATATGAGGCACCTTGGAGAGAAAGCTTATAATAACGTGGGTAATAGGGTCCAAGCATTTCTCTTTCTGAACTTGGTAGGGATGCTTTGACTGTATTTCTTTTGTGAGCAATGATAAGTTTTTTGTTGTTTTTTTTGTTTGTTTGTTTTGGTTTTTGGTTTTTGGTTTTTTGGTTTTTTGTTTTTTGTTTTTGTTTTGTTTTGTTTTTTGTTTTTTTTTTTTTTTGGTTTTTCAAAACAGGGTTTCTCTGTGTAGTCCTGGCTGTCCTGGAACTCACTCTGTAGACCAGGCTGCCTTGAACACAGAAATCTGCCTGCCTCTGCCTCCCAAGTGCTGGGACTAAAGGCATGTGCCACCACCACCTGGTGAGCAACGATAAGTTTAGATTAAATTAGCATATATAGGCAAAGGATGTCACTCAGTGGTCAAATACATCTTTAGTATGTCCAAGGAACTGGTTCAATATTCATGTTCAATATTAATTAAAGAATTAATTAATATATAAATAATTATCTATTATATATAAAATAAGGAAGGTTATATAAAAATAAAAATATCTCTATATAAATATAATTAATACATAACTAAATTAATTTTATTCAGTTGAAAACATTTGTGCGTTTATATTAGTTTGTTAGTCTTTTTTAAGTTCTCTGGTTATAATTTTATCAAAAGAATTTCAGCAACTACAGAAATTCCCAAGATATATTCTTTTATATTCCAAGGCATATGACCAATTACATTAGCAATTCTGTTCTGTAATAAGACTTACTAAATAACATTACGTTTCCTATAGTTCTACCCTATTAAAATTTTTGAGGATTAATGTATCAAAATACATTATTTATTACCTTAACATTGATTTTTTTTT